>JAJSRW010000474.1:0-46053 GCA_022414725.1 Microglena sp. YARC | reverse complement strand
TCTCCCCAGTCACCCCCCTTCACCCCCGCACCTCGCCATCCCTCTACCCCCATCCACCCCCCTTCCAAACCCCTCCTCGCCACGCCTCTACCCCCACTCACCCCGCCTCAACACCCCCCTCCCTCGCCATCTACCCCCATCACCCCCTTCAACCCCTAGGTACACAATTCCCTCGCCACTCTCCCCATCACCCCCCTTCACCCCTTACCCTGGCCACCTCTACGCCCCATCACCCCCTTCACCCCCTCCCTCGGCCACCCATAACCCCCCATCACCCCCTTCACCTCCTTCCCTCTCCACCTCTACCCCCCATCACACCCTTCACCCTCCCTCGCAAACCTCACTTCTTTTACCGCCCCATCTCCAACTCTACCTTCATTACCCCCCCTCCCTCCCCCTTCCTCTTACCTCAGCCCTGCTACCCCTCCCCTTTCCTCCTCCCTCCTTTCCCTCCCCCCTCCTCGACCCTCCCCCCCTCCACCCTCCCTCCCCCTTCTAAAAAACCCCCGCTTCCCTCCTTTTCTCCTCCTCCACCCTCTTCCTCCCCTTCACCTCAAAACATCCCCCCCTCCATCTTCCCCCTGCCCCACCCTCTTTCTCTTCAAAACCGCCCACCCCCCCCAAACCCTACTTATCCCCCTCCTATCCCCCCCCTCTCTAACCTCCATACCCCCCTCTCAACCCCTCCAGGACCCTTTCGTAGGGCGTCTCTCCAATTCCCTACACACCTATCTCCTCTCCCCTCCCCACCCCCACTGCCACCTGCCACCTTCCTGGTGAGGCCCCCTTTCTTAACCCCCCAACACCCCCCAAAACTCGGGCCTCCTGGGCCCGAACTGCTCAAACCATCCCATATCTAAGGCCCCATATCAGCGCACCTAGGTGACCTGGTATTAGGAGCTTCGATGTTATGGTTGACCTAGGAACCGAAAATGCTGAGAGTTGGGTGATTGAGGTATGTATGTAGGATGTATTGTTTACATGTTATGTATGCTTCTTTACAGTCCAGGGTAAGCCAAATTATAAGTTGCTATATACACAGTTTTTCAAAACACTTATATTAGTTGCCGTCACTAATCATTCCACCAGATCGGCCCGATGCCTGATGAATACGTCTGGTGCTGATGGGGTTGCGGTGGTGAGAGGACAGCCCTAAGCCATCACCAGCTTCCAGGCAGCTACCTTACCTACCCTACCGTCTCATTGGATTCCAACATACCCCCACTAGCTTCCAGGCAGCTACCTTACCCACCCTACCATCTCATTGACTTTCAACATACCCCCACTAGCTTCCAGGCAGCTACCTTACCTACCCTACCATCTCATTGGATTCCAACATACCCCCACAGCTTCCAGGGCAGCTACCACTACCCACCCTTACCATCTCATTGACTTTCAACAATACCCCCACTAGCTTCCAGGCCAGCTACCTTACCCACCCTACCATCATATTTCGACTTCCAACATACCCTTCACTAGCTTCCAGGCAGCTACCTTACCTACCCTACCATCTCATTGACTTCCAACATACCCCCACTAGCTTCCAGGAAGCTACCTTACTTACCCTACCATCTCATTGACTTCCAACATACCCCCACTAGCTTCCAGGAAGCTACCTTACCTACCCTACCATCATATTGACTTTCCAACATACCCCCCCACTTAGGCTTCCAGGAAGCCCTACTTACCTCCCTACCATCTCATTGACTTTCAACAACCCCCACTAGCTTCCAAGTGGCAGCCTACGCTTTACCTACCCTACCATCTCATTGACTTCCAACATACCCCCACAAGCTTCCAGGCAGCTACCTTACCTACCCTACCATCTCATTGACTTCCACATTACCCCCACAAAGCTTCCAGGCAAGCTACCTTACCTACCCTACCATCTGCTAATTGACTTCCAACATACCCCCACTAGCTTCCAGGAAGCTACCTTACCTACCTTACCATCTCATTGACTTCCAACATACCCCCACTAGCTTCCAGGCAGCTACCTTACCTACCCTACCATCTCATTGACTTCCAACATACCCCCACTAGCTTCCAGGCAGCTACCTTACCTACCCTACCATCTCATTGACTTCCAACATACCCCCACTAGCTTCCAGGGAGCTACCTTACCTGACCCCTACCATCTCATGACCTTCCAACATACCCCCACTAGCTTCCAGGAAGCTACTTACCCTAACCCTACCATCTATTGACTTCCCAACATACCCCCACTAGCTTCCAGGCAGCTACCCTGACCTACCCGTACCATCTCACTTGACTTCCAAACATTACCCCCACTAGCTTTCCAGGGCAGCTACCCTTACCTACCCTGACCATCTCATTGACTTCCAACATACCCCCTAGCTTCAGGACAGACTACCTTGGACCTACCCTACCATCTCATGACTTCCAAAACATACCCCCACAAGCTTCCAGGCAGCTACCTTACCTACCCTACCATCTCATTGGATTCCAACATACCCCAACCTAGCATGACACATGGAGTTCCAATGCGACCCCCATCTTTAACCCCATCGCAGATTTGCGGTGCATAATCACCAGTCGGCCCATACCTTATAACAACTCTGGTGCTGTGGTGACGGTGTTGAACGCTACGTCTCTAGCATCACCACCTTCCAGGCAGCTACCTTCCCCAACCTACCTCCATAGCCCTCAGGAAATAGGTCTACGGCTCAATGGGATGTCTTCATGGAGTTAGATGGTTTGTATGAAATTGAGGTCAGGCTGGGGGATGCCTTCCTCACGCATGCTGTGCTGCGTCAAACACGACGCGACCAGAGTAGACGGGGGGGCCTCCATTGTTTTTTTGAATGGAACCTTACATAACGAGGAATGCGGAGAGTTGCTCTGAGGTGCAAGGCTTGGTGCCCGGAAGTGGAAGACGGGGTGCCGAAGAAGGAAGACAAGGTGCCGGAGGTGGAAGACGGGGTGCCGAAGAAGGAAGACAAGGTGCCGGAAGTGGAAGACGGCGGGGAGTGCCGAAGAAGGAAGACAAGGTGCCGAGGTGGAAGACGGGTGCCGAAGAAGGAAGACAAGGTGCCGGAAGTGGAAGACGGACAGGTGCCGAAGATGGAAGACAACGGTGCCGGAGGTGGAAGAGGAGGGTGGAGTCAATGCTGCTCCAATGCCATCTTACGCTCCATTTTACCGACGTCATTGTGGGCCTTGAAACAGGGTAGGAGTGGGGTGGGGGGGAATTGGAAGGGAGGAGTGGGAGTGAGGGGTAGGAGTGGGGAAAGGGTGAGGGAGGAGGGGGAGGGGAGGGTGGGTGAGGGAGGAGGGGGAGGGGAAAGGGTGGAGTGGGGAGGTGAGGAGCGAGAGGGGAGGGGGGAAAGGGTGGAGTGGGGAGGTGAGGGAGGAGGGCGGAGGAAAGGGTGGAGTTGCGCAGGTCTTTGGGGGGAGGAGAGAAGGAGGGGTCAAGGCCGCTCATGCGTCTTCCACTCAACTTTTACCGACATCATTGTGGGCATTGAACAGGTAGGAGTTGGGTGGGGGGGGAGTGGGGCGGGAATGGAAGGGGAGGAGTGGGGAGGTGAGGGAGGATGGGGGAGGGGAAAGGTGGAGTGGGGAGGTGAGGGAAGAGGAGGCGAGGGGAAAGGTGGAGTGGCGAGGTGAGGAGGGAGGGGAGGGAAAGGGTGGAGTGGGGAGCGTGACGGACGGAGGGCGAGGGAAAGGGTGGAGTGGGAGGTGAGAGGGAGAGGGGAGGGCGGAAGAGGTGGAGTGGGGAGGTGAGGGAGGAGGGGAGGGGGAAAGGTGGAGTGGGGAGGTGAGGGAAGTGAGGCGCCGGGGAGGGGAAAGGATGGGTGAGTGGCTGAGTCGAGGGGAGAGGGGGAGGGGAAAGGTGAGTGGGAGGGAGAGAGGTGGAGGGGAAAGTTGGAGTGGGGAGGTGGGAGGGAGGAGAGAAGGAGGGGTTCAAGGCCGCTCATCCGTCTTCCACTCAATTTCACCGAACCATCATTGTGGGCCAGGTTGAACAGGTAGGAGTGGCGTGGGGGGGGAATGGAAAGGGAGGAGTGGTAGGTGGTGGGGGAGAGAGGGGGGGGGGGGGGGGAATGGAATGGGAGGAGGGGGGTGGGGTGGGGAGGGGGGGTGGGGGTGGGGGGATGAATGGGAGGAGTGGGGGGTGAGGGGAATGAAGAAAGAAGAGTGAGTGGGGGGGGGGGGGGGGGGAAGTGGGGGGGGGGGGGGGGGGGGAATGGAATGGGAGGAAGAGGGGGGGGAGGGGGGGGAATGGAAAGGAGGAGTGGGTGAGGGTGGCGGAGGGGGGGGGGGATGGAATGAGAAATGGAAGGAGTGTGTGTGTGTGGGGGGGGGGGGGGGGGGGGGGGGGGGGTGGGGGGGGGGGAGAATGGAAGGAGTGTGTGTGTGTTGGGGGGTGGTGGGGTGGTGGTGGTGGGGGAGAATGTAAAGATAGGAGTGTGTGTGTGGGGTGGGAGGGGTGTGTGTGTGGGGTGGAATATAAGGTTTTATGCCCAACCTTGCCCATATAAAGTGCAGGAATGTGAAGGTGCTAGACCTGTCTTCCCCCGACAACAGGACTTTCTCTGCTCTGGTGAGGGTGTGCCTGCAACGGTAGCCACCTACCACACCTTATCCCACCTTTGCACCACCTTACACCACCTTTATCCCCCTCCCCCCCCACCTTATTCTCCCTTTATGCCTAACCTTACCCACCTCAGGAAAGCTTCAAGTGCCGTAATGTGAAGGTGCTAGACCTGTCCTCTTTGGCCAAAAGGTCTTACTCTCTTCTGCTGGAGGGGGTGCCTGGGACAATGGCCAGCTGTCTCCTACCAAAGATGTCCTACAAGAACACGCTGGGCGTGTTTGGGGGCAATGATCTTCTTGTCAACATTTTTGTACCGGGAGTGGTGGAGGAGACCCCCCTCCCTGCAATCCCCAAGCGACGAGCGACAGACTTGGTTGGTAACGTGGCATCTATCTCGCTGCTCACTGTCTACAGCTCAGCGCTGGCCACTGCTGTCACTGGTACTGCCCTTGTACCTATGATTGTACTGCACAGCGGCATGATGTACGGCTTCCAGCACGTGCAGCTGCTGGCAATGACAGCTCAGATGGCGATACCGAAACTTTCGGAAGAGTACAAACCCTTGGCCGAGAAGTTCCCATGGTAAGTTCTGTTTGCTTACTTGGCTACCCCTGGACAGACAGACAGACAGACAGACAGACAGACAGACAGACAGACAGACAGACAGACAGACAGACACACAGACACACAGACACACAGGCAGACAGTCAGACAGACAGACATGCACACATACATATATGCATACATGCATACATACATACATACATACATACATACATACATACATACATACATACATACATACATACACACATACATACATACATACATACACACATACATACATACACACATACATACATACATACATACATACATACATACATACATACATACATACCATACATACATACATATATACATATATACATACATGCATACATGCATACTACATACAAACGTGCACACATACATACATACATGCATACATACATACATACATACATACATACATACATACATACATACATACATGCAAACATGCATACATACGTGCGTACATACATACATACATACATACATACATGCAAACATGCAAACATACATACCACATTGCTTTGCTTTGCCTATCTGTCTAATAACAGACAGACAGACAGGCAGACAGACAGACAGACAGACAGACAGACAGACAGACAGACAGACAGACAGACAGACTACATTGCTTTGCTTATCTGGCTAATAACAGACTGACTAACGTGCTATCCCACCCACTGCACACAGGTCACTGCTGAACTTCCAAGATGGTGTCTTGGGAAATGGGGACGGTTTCAAGGATGATGATGATGGAAGTGATGGTACGCCTGTGCCGCTATCTTCCCCACTCAGTCCCGAAGCCAGACGCGCCCTGTTCAGCACCCAGAGAGGCCTGAGTACAGATAACCCCGTTGGGCTGCCCCCCCCATTCAGCCCCCAGGCCAGCCTAAATACTGAGCCGCCAGTGGGGATTCTACTGCCACCCCCCAGGAGCCCACCACCCATGTTCACTGGATCACACCAGCCTGGAGGGTTCAGGCAAGTCAACCAAAACAAGCTCCGCCAACTTGTTGGTGAAGGCAATGTATCCTCGAGAGCTGAGGAGGATATGGAGGGGGAGCCTTTTCAGAGGCGGAGGTTGCACAGTGAAAGTCTGATGGTGATAGACAAGGTGAGAAGTGTGATGTTTATGTATGTCCAGTCCAGGGGGTAGCTAATAACGCTAAAGGGACTTGTCCATCCTCAAATTATCAAGAAAATGTCAAGCAGAAGATGTCAAACACGCTGATCTGTCATGTATGCTGATCTGTCTTGCACGCTGATCTTCATACGCTGATCTATCATATACGCTGATCTGTCATATACGCTGATATATCATACACGCTGATATGTCATGCACGCTGATCTGTCGTATACGCTGATCTGTCATATTCGCTGATCTGTCATACACGCTGATTTGTCATACACGCTGATCGTTGCCCTGATCGTCTTTGTAGTGGCGGTACTTCTGCACTACGCCCTCCTGTACATTCTCCTGACCCCCCAATCGAATTGTCTTGCAGGATCTGTCATACACACTGATCGTTACAATCGTAGTATTTGTAGTGGTGGTGCTTCTGCACTACGCTCTCCTGTACATTCTAAGGTGCGCCAATGATGGAGGTGGTGGTGATGGTGGTGGTGGTGGTTGTTGTCGTGGCCGTGGTGGTGGTCGTGGTGGCGGTGGTTTTCGTGGTGGTGGTGGTGGTGGTCAATTTGTCATGGTGGTGGTGTGAGGTGAGGTAAAGGCCACTCAGTCAGATGTACGGGTTTAGGGATTAGGGTTCACAAGAGCCTCGATCTATATAAAGTATGTATGCTACAGTCCATGGGTAGCCAAATAGGCCAAGGGAACCTGCCGAACCTCTCAGTCAGATGGAACCTCTCTTAATTTAATGTAGGCGTTAATCTAGGTCTTTAAGTAGTGAGGAAGAAGTAGTGAGTATAAGTAGTGAGCGAGGGGGGGGCAAGAAAAAGATTTCGTACCACGTTCGAAATGGATGGAGAATCGCAAGCAATAGTCGATACAAAAAAAATCATGTCGATACACCCACGGGCGGCCAAGATACGAGGGGGTGAGGGTGGGGGGGGCGGGATCCGACCGTTTTCTCGTGTAACTTTCTTGCCAGTGCGATTTTTTTAGCGTGACGTATACCATTGAGAAGGTCTTGACGAGAGGAGCACAAATCTGAAGTCGTTAGTTAGTGACACCAAGGGTGTAATTGGTGGATCTCCTGGAAGGTACATCCAGGCTGGACGTCACCCAGACCTTCGCGCCCAGCTTGGCACGAGCGGCAGTTGGGCGGAAAAAGGCGCTCGCGCAACGCGTTCTGAATTCCGGTCCCCTACGAGGTTCCTAAAGCAATCGAGCCTGGGGTCGAGCACTCGAGCCCCACCCCCACCCCCCCCCCACCCCACACACACCTTCCCCCCCCCTCCCCCCCCACCCCACACCCCAAAGCACACACACCACCCGTGCAGACCATCAGGCGCCAGATCCAATACTAGTTGAGTAGAATCAAGCCATGATAATGATGATGATAAAGATAAAAAGACAGATAAATAACGCCTTCAGTCGTTTATATACCTTAGAGATCTTCTCATAGGGCGCGAACGACTGCTGAGCGCCCAAGAAAGTTATAAAAATACTAAAATCTAAATAACTTTGTCCAAACTTGATATTTGTATATTTTGGTTGTATGGTTGGAAAGGCCTTGAAAAGATGATGCTCATGGACCCCCCTTTCACTATGTAATACTGTCTGGGTGTCTTAGATATGAGGGGGTGGGGTGCGGGGGTGAGGTGGGGGTGGGGGGGAGGGGGTCCCAGGGTCAAAAATAACAACTTTCCGGACGTGCGGTCAGCCCAACTTTATTCCTGCCCCCCCCCTCGGTAGTGAGTATAAGTTATGAGCAGGACTGACGTTTTCACTTGGCTGCTGCTCTCTTTATTTACTATAGGCGGTACTCTAGGTCTATAAGTAGTGAGTATAAGTAGTGAGCAGGACTGACGTTTCACTTTGCTGCTGCTCTCTATATTTACTGTAGGCGCTGCTCTAGGAGGGAGGTACACCCGAGCCTCCATCTCCCTCGCTTTGAGACCTTCCTCCTGGGCCTGCTGATGCTGATCATCACCTTCTATGCGTGCAAAGACCTAAGCAGCAGGTGAGACAAACATGATTCAAATTTTGAAATTTGAATTTTTAGATTTGAATTTCAAATTTGGAGACCAATTTTGTTTTTTTTTTAATTTGGAAAGAAATGTACCGATGCGTATCATAACGTTTTCCTGCTTACTCGCACATAATCCAGGGTTTATTATGCCAACCAACTTCAACCACCCCTAGCACACCAACCAAACCCAATCACCCCTCCCTGCTAATGCCCCTCCCTGCACAACCCTCAATACCACCCCTTTCATGCCAACCAACCTCAACCACCCCCTAGCATGCCAAACCAGACCTCAACCACCCTAGCATGCCAACCACCTCAACCACCCCTTTCATGCCAACCAACCTCAACCACCCCTTTCATGCCAACCAACCTCAACCACCCCTAGCATGCCAACCAACCTCAACCACCCCTAGCACACCAGCCAACCTCAACCACCCCTAGCATGCCAACCAACCTCAACCACCCCTAGCATGCCAAACCAACCTCAACCACCCCTAGCACCACCACCAGCCAACCTCAACCACCCCTAGCATGCCAACCAACCTCAACCACCCCTAGCATGCCAACCAACCTCAACCACCCCTAGCATGCCAACCAACCTCAACCACCCCTAGCACACCAGCCAACCTCAACCACCCCTCCCTGCTAATGCCCCTCCCTGCACAACCCTCTATACCACAGGCACCAGCTGGGTGTCCCAGCCCTAGCTGTCCTCTTGGTCCTACCACTGCCGTTCACCGCCCTCCTGTGGTGGCTGACACTAGGGGTCTGCATCCACGGCTTGAAAGACAGTACAGCGAGGGTCAACAGGAAAACCCTAGAATCCTGGGGGCTGGCTAACCCTGACGGCTACAAGAAGGGGTCTGAAGTATGGAAGGAAAACTCGATGTATCAGAGTGAAAGACTGTCGGAGCCAGAGCAGCACATCGTCCAAGACACATGGAGGGAAAGGCTTCCAAGTCGTTTTGAAACTCAACTTCAGGGCTTCGTTCGTGATAGCGAGATTGGTAGGTGGCCCATGTTTAGGGATTTAAACTCTAAACCCTAAACCCTACACCCAACTTTAGGGCTTGGTTCGTGATAGCGAGATTGGCAGGTGGCCCATGTTTAGGGATTTAAACCCTAAACCCTAAACTCTACACCCAACATTAGGGCTTGGTACGTGATAGCGAGATTGGTAGGTGGCCCATGTTTAATGTTTAGGGCTGCCTCCATCCGGAAACATGTCCATTTCCAATTACATTTACATTTACATGCCTATCCTCCTGAGCCTTACATGCCTATCCTCCTACATTTACATTTACATTTACATGCCTATCCTCCTGATTTTACGTCATCTCTTCCCCTGTCCCCCCCATGTATTGCAGTCTGACAAGATACAGAGGAGGACAACCTGGTCCCTTTAGCCGCCTCCCTCAAGAAATATCCCACAATGTCCATATCCATATCCATATCTTATATTATCATGTCCATTCCATTTCCATTTCCATGCCTATCCTCCTAATTCTACGTCACCTCTTCCCCACTCATGCATTGCAGTGCGACAGGATGCCGACGCGAACAACCTGATTCATTTAGCCACCTCCCTCAAGAAACATTTCCATTTCCATGCCTATCCTCCTAATTCTACGTCACCTCTTCCCCACTCATGCATTGCAGTGCGACAGGATGCCGACGCGAACAACCTGATTCATTTAGCCACCTCCCTCAAGAAACATGTCCATTTCCATGCCTATCCTCCTGATTCTACGTCACCTCTTCCCCACTCATGCATTGCAGTGCGACACGACGATGAAGAAGAGGATACCCTGAGCCCTTTACCGCCCACCCCCACTGCTGCTGCTGCTGCTGCTGGTTCTTCTGGTGGCGGCCTAGCGTTAGGTGCAGCAGAAGCTGAAGGTGGAACTGGTGGTGATTCTGGATGCCAAGATGATTATACTCCTGGTGGTGCTGCTGGTGGCCTAGTGTTAGGTGCAGCAGCAGCTAAAGGTGGAACTGGTGGTGATGCTGGTGCTCACATAGTATCACACACAACTGGAGTTCAAGGTGCCGCAGGGTCTAGCGTGCATATCGGCATAGTGGGTGATGGTGGCAGTGATGGTGGCCGAACAGCAGCTGGCACTGTGGGTTCTAGGGGATCTAAGGATTCCGACGATTCAGACAGTACGGCCAGTGATGCGGGCAGTGCAAATGGTGGTATCAGCAGTGCGTTCCGAGTAATGCGGGATGCAAGTATCTTTGAAGGGGACAGCTACCGCCAACGGTCAGGCATCCCTGAGGAAAGTCGGGGCCTAAAGCCCACACAGATTGCCAGGCCAGGTATTGCCAGAAGAACTCCAAACCGAACGCCAGCTGGCCGTCCCCTCATGCACTCGTCTAGCAACCTTGCCCGGGATGTGAACAAATCCCAAACCATGAGATCTCTCAACCGTACCCCTGAGAACCCTCTGGCACGCACGTCATCATCAAGCAGCCTTGGACGGGGGATGAATATATCCCAAACTTTGAGATCTCTCAACCGTACCCCTGAGAACCCTCTGGCACGCACGTCATCATCAAGCAGCCTTGGACGGGGGATGAATATATCCCAAACTTTGAGATCTCTCAACCGTACCCCTGAGAACCCTCTGGCACGCACGTCATCATCAAGCAGCCTTGGACGGGGGATGAATATATCCCAAACTTTGAGATCTCTCAACCGTTCCCCTGAGAAACCTCTGGCACACACAAGTGATTCCAACCGATTCCTAACCAACTTTCCAAGTAAAACCACCTCACTGGGCGCCTCGAGCTATACAAGCAGTACATCAGTGGGGGGGTCCTCTGTATGTAGTAGTGATGCAGGCTTAGAGGTTCCCATTTACCCAGACTCCGGGCCAGCTAGCACCACTGCCAGGTCAGCAGGACAGCAAGCCAGCTGGGCTGCCTCTAACAGCTCAGTCAGCGCAAGCTCACGACAGGGTTTAGGGTTTAAGTCAATAGGAGCAGTAAGCGGTACCAACAAAGAGCGGGGTACCGATTCAATGAGGGCGGCAGGCCCCATTGGGGAGGCCACAGAGGTCGAAGAATGGCATTCTGGTCCTGGATTAACTGGGGACCAAGCTCAGGATACAGGCCCCCCTGAGCTTCCCCCCATGCCCAGGAGAATGAGTGGCTGGGCTACCCGGGTCTCCAACATCGCCACCAGGGCAAAGAGGTCCGAGCCCAAGAAGGTGGGGGGGCCTCGCCCAATGGCCAGGCCCCCCAACCCGCCCCCCATGCCCTCCATGACCAAAGTGAGCGTCTGGGCGAACCGGGTTTCCAACATCGCCACCAGGGCAGGCAGGAAGAAGAGCTCCGAAGCCAAATACAGGGTCCGGGACACCCAAAATGGGCAGGAGGGCGGGCCCCCCGAAGTTGGTGCCCCCTTGCAACGGGTCAACCCCCTGAGGACCCACATTTCCAAGATCATCTCACGCGAATCAAAATTAAAAAGGATGCAGGACCCCCAGAATGGGCAGGAGGGGGGGGGGCCAAAAGGGAAGTTCCCAAGGGGGGCAACCCTTTCAGGACCCACGTTTCCCAGTTCATCTCTCGCCAATCACAATTCAAAAAGCGAAGCAGTAGAGCGCCCATCTTCCCTCCAGCTACCTCCACTACCATCCCCACCCTCAATCCCAGCTTCCCGCTGGCTTCCAGCTCCATCCCCCGTCGCTCCTCCAGGTTCCGAGTAGCTTCCCCCAGTAGCTACCACCTGTCACTAAACTTCCCAAGAGTTGCTTCATCCTTTAACCTGTTGGGGATGCCAGGCGCCAGGCAGGTGGACGAAAAAGTGCCAGCTAGGGCCAGCACCGATACACTGGATGTAGACCCTGGCTTGGACGCAGGGGCAACCTACCCCAGGGCCAGGGTCAGCACAGTGATACTGGACGTAGACCCTGTCTTGGACAAAGCCCCCCCAGAGGCAACCCCCCCCTGGGAGGGCTGGGAGCAGGGCTGGAAAGGGAATGTTCACTGGGAGCTTGTCACCCCCTCAACTGCCATGCGCAACAGATTTCTCTTTGTGTTTGAAGATGTCACTGAGGTGAGTAGGATAGGGAAACAAGCAGTAAAATAGTAATATAATATTAAATTAAGCAAGGTTTGTAGCACAGTATAAAAGTGCGGTATGGTTTCAATAGGAGCTTGTCACCCCCTCAACTGCCATGCGCAACAGATTTCTCTTTGTGTTTGAAGATGTCGCTGAGGTGAGTAGGATAGGAAAACAAGCAGTACAGTAGTACACTGCAAATTTGGGGGGTCTCAGGCATGGAGGCACCCTTTTATTGGGCCTGAAAGGGTGTATTCTGGGTGTATAGCAAATACAGACAAACAAACACACACACTCATATGTGCCCCTTGTCCTTAATATAATATACAAATATAAATATATAGCAGATACACACGCACACACACAAACACAATCACGCACACACACACACACACTCTCTCTCACACACACACACTCACAGTCCTTATGCATCAGCATCAAGAACAACCCTGGTGGAGATTGATAGCTCCGCCTCTGAGCACCCTCACCCTCACACCCTCACACACACACTCTCACACACACTCTCACACACACTCCCCCCCTCCCCCTCCCCACACACACACACACACGCATACACACACACACTCTCTCTTACTTACTCACTCACACACTATCTCCCACACACTCACGCTCACACTTATCCATATTTTTTACAATTTTGCAGGACAAGGAGGAGGAGGAGGAGGGGGAGGGGCACACACCCTGGTGGCGATTGATAGCTCCTCCTCTGAGCACTACACATAAGCTGGCCAGTGCTGCAATCCTTGGATCCTGCAGTACATGTATGCACAATGTTGGCCAGGTGGCCACTCTCTTCACTCTGCAGGTCAGTAGCTTACTACACTTTTTTGTGCGTACATGGGTTAGAGACATATCACATGTGCATGTAGGTTTTCTTCCTCACCACTGAACTGAACCCCAGACAATCGTTTTAACGATGGGGGCCCTGAGTTCATGCTACAGTGATAATTTAATTATACAATGATCACTATGTACTGAAACGTAACATTTTAAACTGGTTTTGAACTGGATACGTAACCCTGGTCAACCCTGGCCTGCCTGGTCAACCCTGGTCAACCCTGGCCTGCCTGGTCAAACCTGGTCAAACCTGGTCTGCCTGGTCAACCCTGGTCAAACCTGGTCTGCCTGGTCAACCCTGGTTAACCCTGGTCAACCCTGGCCTGCCTGTGACAATCTAATATGTGTAGGGACCGGCATATCATACGATGGTGACCAAAGGAGAGTATGATATCGTATTATATCATGCAAATTGTATCATATGACCGCATATGATATCGTATAATTAGCCTCTTTAGCGATTACAATGGTCTAGTGGTAGACCAGATCGCTCAAGAATGAAGAGTCGGGGGTTCGACTCCCCCTTCGGTCGCTCTTGGCGTTGCAGGTCGTCGTCAACCGCGATGGTAGCTTGTCCAGTTGAGGTAGGAGACCGCTCCCCACCCGCGTACGACGGGCTCCCTTAACACCACGCCCCACCAGGCGTTATCATTACCTTTTTATATCGTATATAAATGGTAACTCTAGCCTAGTCGGACTGCCAGCATCGTATGATATCAGATGATGTCATGATATATCATATTGCCTTTCACAACATATGTGTTATTACATTACTCTTATCTCCACCTCTTTCATTCTTCAGATGCTGATGCTGCTGTACCTCTGTATCGCCAAACCGTACTTCAAGTGGTACCTGCAGATGATGGAGACTGTACTGCACACGTCCATGCTGGCGTTGTGCGGCACTGCATTGGTGCTCTCTACCACAGGGGGACACGATACAAGCATTAGCTGGGCAGTGGTCATCTTCTTCCTTATCACATGCTTTTTGGTTCTCATCTGTGAACTATGTAGGCTATCAGTATGGCTATGGGCTTGCGGCAAGGCAGTGCTTGGATGGTGGAGGGACAGGAGGCAACAAAGCAATACAGCAGATGAATAAGCAATACAGCAGATGAATAGTGAATGAATATATACAAATATAAATAAATACAAATATAAATAATAGTGAATGAATAAATACAAATATAAATAAATACAAATATAAATAAATACAAATATAAATAATAGTGAATGAATAAATACAAATATAAATAAATACAAATATGAATAATAGTGAATGAATAAATACAAATATAAACCCTGGTGGGGCGTGGTATTAAAGGTGCCCTGCCTAACGGCGGTAGAGAACTGAGAACGGGCTGCTACTGGATAGTGCTACCATGGCGGTTGACAGCGACTGCGAACATTAAAGCACACCTGTAGGGATTCGAACCCAGCACCTTCTTCAGTCCAGCGAAATTGAATAGATAAATAGTACGCCTTATTACGAGGCGTGAGGTTGTGGAGGCCAGCCCGTTTGCTTGCACTGGGGCCAACCACCAAAGATTGCTAGTGTGCAATCTGTATAGATGTTCCTTATGTATGATACTTTTAGATGATCTTTCTAGACCAGGTTGCTGTAAGCTGTGGTAGCTAAGCTACCATGGCGGTTGACAGTGACCGCTGACACTAAAACACACCTGTAGGGATTCGAACCCAGCACCTTCTTCAGTCCAGCGAAAAATTGAATAGATAAATATAATTAAATATATAGTATGCCTTATTTCGAGGTTTGAGGTTGTGGGTGCCAGCTCGTTTGCTTGCACTGGAGCTGACCACCAAAGATAACTAGTGTGCAATCTGTATATATGTTCCTTCTGTATGATACTTTTCGATGATCTTTCTAGACCAGGTTGCTCTAAGCTGTGGCAGCTAAGCTACCATGGCGGTTGACAGCGACCGCGAACATTGAAGTGCACCCGTAGGGATTCGAACACAGCACCTTCTTCGGTCTAGCCAAAATATCAACCGATGAACCATTTGCTGGACAGGGACATTGAGATGATTTCTGAGAGTAAGCTGTGGCAGCCAGCAATATCGCTATTGCCTTGTGGCAAGGCGATGCTTGTAAGGTGGGGGTCGAGCCCCGCTGCTGGAAGACAGCAGGTGGTTTCTCGAGTTCGACTTCAGGGCGTTGTTGTTTCACACCTAGGACATGTGTTGTACACCGGATTATATACCAGCTGCTGAGTGGCTCAGAGAATCTAGTGTCTAATCACTGCCTTGCTCTGCACCGTGCCCGTGCTTGTGTGGCCACGTGCACAGCCGTGCAGTACTACTGTACTGTCACCTGCTATTATATCATGGTCGTTTCGGCCGATCCTAGCTATCTTCACTCTATGTAATGAGCATACCGATCAAGTGTCAGCAGTCTCACTCTACAGAATACTAAAACATGAGCCCCTTATAGCATTTCTTGGAAGGGGGGTACTCAGTGCCTTTTGTCTTGCTTCTCGGCATTGATTTTTGCTGAGTATGTAACAATATCCTCTCTCTCTATTTCATTTCCAATTGCCCAGTTTGGAGGGCTGTATGGTCCAGACCCATGCGCTCAGGTCACGGTGAAGGGAGCCCCGCCGCCGAAAGGCAGTTGGTGTTTTCTCGAGTCCTTTTTTTAGGGCGGGGGTGTTTCCACTGCCAGTGCAAGTGCCACCTGAAGATGGGTACTCTGTGCCCTTTGTCTTGTTTCGCTTTCTTGTGGAATCTCGCTATCAAGGCCATAGGCACTCATAGATTTTCTACAGTAGACATTTATTTCACTGTCTTCACTTCATGCTTGTTTTGTGCCGTTGTTGCTCGCTCAGTTCTATTCTGCAAGCCCTTTTGCGTGCTTTTTCATTCAATTTCTGGAGTTTACCTCCTGGACCAGATTGTGAGATTTATGTTGCCTGAACCCTCTATGTGATACAACTCTCCAGCTGCCCCGGCGCTGTTCGATCTCGGGATTGATTTTTGCTCAGTATGTAGGGATCGGCCATATGATATCGTATGATATCATATCATCATATGATATGATATGATGCCGGCGGTCGGGCATCATATCAAATGATATTAAATCATATGATTGTTGTATGATATCATATGATATCATACTCGTCTTTGGTCAGCATCATATGATTTGCCGTTCCCTATCAGTATGTAACAATATCTTCTCTGAGGGACATGAGGAAATAAAAAGCTGCAGGCAACTTGCACGCCTTTCAGGTCTTAAACTTGAACTTAAACTTGAACTTCGTTCCAGTACATAGCTTCAGCCAGCAATTTGGCTGCTCGCCGCCTTCTGCAGCGTTCAGGTCTTAGAGCCATATCACCAGGGTTTTTCAAATCTAGATTTCGAATGTGGGGGTCGGAATTCGAATTCTTCGTCCTTAGTATAGAATTGACACGACAGGGTAGGAGTGACGCAGGCATCAGCGAAGCCAGCCTATCTTGCAGCCATCCACGCAGGCGCTAGATGGAGAGGCGAGCGAGGAATGAAAATAAATACTCGCAAACTGCTCGTAACCTCCGAACTTCAAATTCTTTGCACAATCATGCGCAATTATTTCTCACCTGCTACCTCTTTTTTGGCGGAGCCCCCCCTTCTGGGGGGCGGGAGCCAGGGGCTGGAGCCCCCACTCCAGTGTTACCCATATGTCCGTCCGAGCATCCAGCATCCATCCAGCATCCATCCATCCATCTGACCGTGATGAAACCCGACACGTCAGCCAACGGCCTCGTAACTAACTCGCTTCCGTTGCCACCTGTCGCTCCCTCGCGATCACTCTCCGTCATTTTTTAGCGTCGCAGGCGACGCTGCATATAACTTGTCTAATAATTGCCACCTCCCTCACCCAGTCACTCCATGTATGGCTCGCATGGCAAGCCAGGGGCATTCAAGGGATAGCTAGCGCTACCCTCTGACGTCCGGCTTAGTCAGAAGCCCAGAATCATCAATCGCCCCACAATTCCGATTTGAGTGTTCGGATAACATCAACCCCTACACAAATCCAAAGCTCGTTACATTACCGTGTTACAGCCAGGCCATTGTCGACCCTAGACAAGCCCGCTCCATAGCAACCGGGGGGGGTCTTCCAATCGTCCTCCAAGGAACAATCGAAGCGCGCAAGCAAGAAAGCAGCTGCGTTCTCCCGGACTGAGGGAACTCCTGAACAATGTTGAAAGATCCAACTCTACCTGAAGAAATCGTGACTGATGTCTTGCTGCGCGCCTTGCGACTGGGAGCACCCTTTAGCAGCTTATCGGTCGGTTGCCGCTCCTGGCATTCGATCGTGGCACAGAACCTCGCTACTTGCTTGCTTGCCAGCCACAGAGGCGCCATGTCCAAGGTCCTCTGTCTTGCCCTTGAGATCACCACTGTTCCCTGGCTTGTGAGTTGGCTTCAAGGCCACAGTCAGTAGAAGACTCTGACCTGGCATTGTTGGTGGCGCTTTTGTATGGGGGAGCAGACATGGTGAAGATTCTGCTAGATGCGCCAATGCATGCTGCCAGAGCAGATAATGAAAGTTTGGGGTTTATCCTGGTGGATGTAGCATACAGGGGTCTACATGACTTACTAAGAAGCTCACCTAGAGCTGACTCTGTCCTCCCTGCGTTATTTTATAGATGGGGGGCTGGACACCCTCTTTTGCTGGCAGTTGCGGAAGGCCACACAGATACAGTGTACCTGTTGCTTCACGCTAGAGAGCATGCTGCACATGCTGATGGTCAGGATGGACAGGCTCTCGTAGAGGCAGCAAGATGGGGCCACACAGAGATTGTGCAAATGTTGTTGAACGCCCCGGTGCATGCTGCACATGCTGATTGTCAGCAAGGACGGGCTCTGATCGAGGCAGCCCTTGAAGGCCACACAGAGGTTGTTGGCATGTTGTTGAACGCACCGCAGCATGCTGCACATGCTGATTGTGCGGACGGATCGGCTCTCTTTGCGGCTGCCAGTAGAGGCCATGCAGATATAGTGCGTATGCTGCTGAACGCCCCAGAGCATGCTGCCCATGCTGATTGTGCAGAAGGAGAGGCTTTTGTGGAGGCAGCAGCAAATGGCCACCTAGAGATAGTGCGTATGCTGCTGAACGCCCCACATCATGCTGCACATGCTGATTGTCATGATAGTATTGCTCTTGTGGTAGCAGCAAGAAATGGCTACATAGAGATTGTGGACATGTTGTTGAACACCCCACAGCATGCTGCACATGCTGATTGTCATGAAGGATAGGCTCTTGTGGCAGCAGCAGAAAATGGCCGCACAGATGTAGCGCGAATGTTGCTGAACGCCCCACATCATGCTGCACATTCTGATTTTCATGATAGTATTGCTCTTGTGGTGGCAGCAAAAAATGGCTGCATAGAGATTGTGGACATGTTGTTGAACGCCCCACAGCATGCTGCACATGCTGATTGTCATGGAGGATAGGCTCTTGTGGCAGCAGCAGCAAATGGCCGCACAGATGTAGCGCGTATGTTGTTGAACGCCCCGCTGGATGCTGCGCATGCTGAATGTCAGGATGGACGGGCTCTTGTGGCAGCAGCAGAAAAAGGCCACGCAGATGTAGCGCATATGTTGTTGAAAGCCCCACACCATGCTGCCCATGCTGATTGTCAGGATGGACGGGCTCTCGTAGAGGCAGTGAAGGGAGGCTACACAGAGATTGTGCAGATGTTGTTGAATGTCCCACACCATGCTGCACGTGCTGATTGTCAGGATGGAGAGGCTCTTGTGGAGGCAGTAAAGGGAGGCTACACAGCGATAGTGCAGATGTTGTTAGATGTCCCACACCATGCTGCACGTGCTGATTGTCAGGATGGACGGGCTCTTGTGGAGGCAGTAAAGAGAGGCTACACAGCGATAGTGCAGGTGCTGTTGACTGCCCCGCAGCATGCTGCACATGCTGATAACCACAACGGAGAGGCTCTTGTGGAGGCAGTGCGTGGATTCCAAAGACAGATCTTCGATGTTTTGCTGACTGGCACCCTACATCCTGCACACGCTGATCGTCAGGAAGGAGAGACCATAGCAGATGCAGTGAAAAGAGGCTACACGGAGATAGTACGTATCTTGTTGAGCGCCCCTAAGCATGCTGCACGTGCTGACAGCCAGGATAGTCTCGCTCTTGTAGAGGCGATGGAGAGAGGGGAGACAGAGATAGTGAGTTTGTTGTTGAATGCCCCAAAGTATGCTGCACATGCTGACCAGGGTGATGCTCTCATGAAGGCAGTGCGTGGGCACCACACAGAGATAGTACGTATGTTGCTACATGCCCCAAAGCATGCTGCACATGCCGATTGTCAGGATGGTGCTGCTCTCATAAAGGCAGTGCGCGAAAACCGCGCCGAGATAGTCCGTCTGCTCCTTCATGCCCCAAAGCATGCTGCTCATGCTGATTGCAAGGGTGGTGCTGCTCTTGTGTTTGCAGCGCATGGAGGCCACACAGAGATAGTGCGCTCCCTGCTAGATGCCCCACAGTGTGCTGCGCGTGCTGATTGTTGGAGTAGTGAAGCTCTTGAGGTGGCATCAAGCAAAGGTCACACTGACGTAGTGCGTACGTTGCTGGATGCCCCCCAGTATGCTGCACATGCTGATTTTGAGTTTGGACAGGCTCTAGTGTTGGCAGTGCGTAGAGCCCACATCGAGATAGTGCGTATGCTGCTGCATGTCCCGGAGCATGCTGCACGTGGTGGTCCTTGCAGTAGCGTTGCACTTGTGGTGGCTGCTCGTGGAGGCCACACAGAGATTGTGCATGTGTTGCTGGAAGCCTCACAGCGTGCTGCACAGGCTGATTGTTGGAGCAGTGAAGCTGTTGTGGAGGCAGCACGTGGAGGCCACCTGGAAATAGTGCGTATGCTGCTAGCAGCCCCACATGATGCAACACAGGCAAGCCGTGGGTACAAAGATGCCCTTCACATTGCTAGGAGAGCACGCCACACTGAGATGCAGCGAATGTTGCGTGAGGCCTTGGAACCTGCTGCTAAGGAGAAGTCAGGTATCAGCACTGCTCCCCCTGTCCCCCTCACCACTGCATGTGTGCGCAGTGGGGTGACGGGACGCCCCCGAAGCAGGTCAAAGATTGATTAGTTACCTGCTGCTAAGGAATGGCGAGCTTATGGTCACACGCTCCTGTCCCCCTCACCACCGCATGTGTGCGCAGTAGGGTGAAGGGACGACCTAGCAGCAGGGCTAGGGTTGATTAGTTACCTTCTGCTAAGGAATGGCGAGCTTATGGTCACACGCTCCTGTCCCCCTCACCACCACATCTGTGCGCAGGGGGGTGAAGGGAGGCCCATGAAGCAGGTCAAAGATGGATCAGTTACCTGCTGCTAAGGAATGGCGAGCTTATGGTCACACGCTCCTGTCCCCCTCACCACCTCATGTGTGCGCAGTAGGGTGAAGGGACGACCTAGCAGCAGGGCCAGGGTTTATTAGTTACCTGCTGCTAAGGATTTTTCAGCTATCAATCATGCATGTCCCCCCTGTCCCCCCGCTCCCCTCTTCAAGTGTGTGGGGGGGGTGGGGGTGGGGCTGAAGGGACGACCCAGTAGCTGGCCAAGGGTTGATTAGTTACCAGCAGCGAAGGAAAGGCCAGCTTACTCTCATGCCCACTCTGCCCCCCTCAACACCTCACATGTGCGCAGTGGGGTGAAGGGACAACCCAGCAGATGGGCAAGGGTTGATTAGTTACCTGCTGATAAGGAAAGGCCAGCTTACTCTCATGCCCACTCTGCCCCCCTCACCACCTCTCATGTGCGCAGCAGGGTACTTCCATTGACCAAATTGGCCAGCGCTTTAGCGCATTTGAAAACAAAAAACTGCGCTCTGTAACTGTACAACTGCGCAAAAATTGCTTGCTGCGCCCGCAGGGGGTTGCAAAAAACTGCGCGAAACGCGCAGCGGGGCTCAAAAAGCCAGCGCGCCAGCGCGCAAAAGCGCGCGCTTGTAAGTACCCTGGTGCGCAGTGGGGTGAAGGGACAACTCAGCAGCTGGGCAAGGGTCTATTAGTTACCTGCAGCTAAGGAATGGCCAGCTTGATATCATGTCCCCCCTGTCCCCCTCACCACCTCACGTGTGCACATGGGGGTGAATGGACAACCCTGAAGCTTTGCCTTTGCCTTTGCCTTTGCCTTTGCCTTTGCCATTGCCATTGCCATTGCCTTTGCCTTTGCAAGGGTTGTTTAGCTGCTAAGGAAAGGCCAGCTAACTCTCATGCCCACTCTGCCCCCTTCACCACTTCATGAGTGCGTGTGTGAGGGGTGGGGGGGGGAAGGGGGGGAGGGGGGGGGGGGGGGGGGCATGCTGCTGCTTGTAGCAGATTCTAGGCAGCTCCAAATATTGGCTAGCAGCTGGCTTGAAGCTGCCATGCGTTTTGCATGCAGAATAAACGTGGGTGGTATAAATGCTACCACACCACACTCTAGATTGGATTGGATTGTTACATTTGTTTTCAGCCAACTTTGGGCTGCTCAGTGTTTCCTTTTGAGTCACACTTGAATCTGGTTTGAATCGCACGGTCTTTGGGCCTTGAGGCTCAGTGTTTGTGGGCAGAATAAACATGGACGGTATAAACGCTACCACACCATACTCATTGGATTGTTACATGTTTTGCAGCCAAGTCTGGGCTGCTCAGTATCTCTTTTTTACGCCCCCCCCGCCCCCCTTAAAGGTAGTGGCGCTTCGCGCTCTACAGATGGTGCTACTGCACCGTCCCAGGATGAGCCTATGGTGGCCACTTGTGGCTACCAAATTGACCTGAAATATTCTGGAAAAAGAACTGTCTATGGCCCAGGCTCAGTGTTTGCGGGCAGAATACACCTGGATGGTGTAAACGCTATCACACCACGCTCTGCGTTGGATTGTTACATGTTTTGCAGCCAAGTCTGGGCTGCTCAGTGTCTCCTTTCTCCTTTTGAGTCACATTTGAATCTGGTTATAATGTTTTTTTTTTATTCCGCCAAATATGTAACCTGACTACCTGATCCAATTTATGGAGTGCCCCAGATACGACAATCCGCCAAGTAAAGTGGCCAACAAATATTTCATTTTTTTGCCGTCAAACCTATGTTTGGTGGCAAAAACACACACACACACACACATATATATATATATATATATATATATATTATACATTGCACCTACATATCTTTCGGCTACAGTTGTATCTCGAATTATAAAGGCTCGGGTATAGTTTCGAGGGAGGTGCCTTGCTCTAAACATCAGGGTGCTACTAAGCGCGCGCGGCAGCGCGGTGCCGCGCTGCCTCTTTGAGCCCCTCTGCGCGTTTTGCGCAGTTTTTTCAACCCCCTGTGGGCGCAGCGTGCAGTTTTTGCGTTTTTTTCACCAAAAAGCGCTGACCAATATGACGTTTGTGCGCTTTATGCGCTGACCAATTTGGCAAGAAGTAGTACCCTGCTAAGCATCTGTTCTTCCAGCTTAGACGTGTAGCTGACAGTGTACTTCCAAGCGCTGCCTTTTTGAGCCCCACTGCGCGCAGAACCCCTGTGGGCGCAGCAAGCAATTTTGCGCTTTTTGCACTACAAAGCGCAGTTTTGTTTTTTTCAAGTGCGCTAAAGCGCTGGCCAATTCGGTCAATGGAAGTACCCTGGTAGCTGAACCTGGTTGCAAGCACCGCTGGGGATCCTTGTGCGAGGAATGTGGCAATAAAAAGCAGGGTGGTGTAGGCGATAAGCCTGAGCGCCATGTCGAAGTCGAGAAAAGGGAGATTTCAGCGGTTTGTTCTTACAAACATGACGTTAAAGCTGATTTGTTACATTACATTACATTACATTACATTACATTACATTACATTACATTACATTACATTACATTACATTACATTACATTACATTACATTACATTACATTACATTGCATTACATTGCATGACATTGCATTACATTACATTACATTGCATTACATTACATTACATTACATTACATTACATTACATTACATTACATTACATTACATTACATTACATTACATTACATTACATTACATTACATCACATTACATCACATTACATTACATTACATTACATTACATTACATTACATTACATTACATTACATTACATTACATTACATTACATTACATTACATTGCATTGCATTACATTACATTACATTACATTACATTACATTACATTACATTACATTACATTACATGTTCAAAACTACTTGACACCACGAGGGTGTATGAGACTCCGTGCTTAAACAAAAAGAAAAAGCACCCACAAAGCAAAACAAGACATTACATCAGGGGGGTGCCGAGGACAAACAAACCAAACTCCCAACCACAGTTTTTATGGCGTAGGTATTAAAACTCCTAGAGCAGGATCCAGATCTCAACCACTAACAGTGGCGGAGGTAAGAAGCTAGCAAATGAGAAGTCACAAGAAAAAAAGGAGAATAAATTACGGTGCCACTAAGCAGTCCAGGGCTTCCCGTCTTGCTCTTCTACAAGTAGAAAGATAGTCGGCTAGGTTGCACCTGTAGTCCTTGGGAAGTGATAACAAAGCGATGGCGGGCTGGCGAAGCTTAGCTGTCAAAGTTTGTAAAGTTCGGTTCGAAGTCGGCAGTACAGAACCGCAGGAAAATGTCCTTGTCCGCCACCCAACACCCCCTGCCCTCTATGACACCTCTGCCGAAGCGTATCTGTAGATTATATATACCTTAAAGCCTAAGCGAGCCTGGGCCTAAGCAATCAAAATGCCAAGCTAAGTTTTTTTAGTTGTGAAAGGAATTTCGCCCCAGGATTGGGTCTCCGGAGTCCCTATGCAAACCAGCGGCACCGAGGATGCTGTTCGAATGGTGCTGCCACTCCTACAAAAGTGTTCGAAGGTAGATGAGGTCGCAAGCCAAGCCAATCCATTGATCCAATCCATTCAAAGGCAAGCCAAGCCAAGCCAAGGTACATGAGGCCTCAACTATGATGTTGCAGAGGAGCGATATTTGTATGCGTATGTATGTTACAGTCCATGGGTGGGCCAAATATGCCAAAGAGACTTGCTCAACCGGGACAGAAAGGGCTAACAATAAATAGGCATGTATAAACTGACCCTCAAACAATCGTTTCACCAGGAAAACAAATTACCAGGAAAAACGTACACGTTAACACAATCAAAACCAATCACATATATAATCATTCTTATCATAATTTACTAGATCCAATCTCTTCACGCATTCGTTGTTTTGAAGAAAAGTAAATACCGAGAGTGTTGCCATATAGCAAATTGGTGCTAGTAGTAGCCTTCGAGGAGCTTCTTGCAGCTTTTTGCCCCAAAACACCAACCAAAAAGACCCTACCATTATATCCCCAAAACACCAAGGTACGCAGTGTAGCACTTGTGCTACAAGTAGCACATTAAATAAAAGCCTGAGTGGAGCGAGGGGATACGTTTTCCTCGGTTTGCCTCAAGCTGCCCAAGCCAATGTCGGTTTGCTTGAACGAGCCCAAGCCAATGAGCCTACACCTAAGAAGTCGCAGTGGAGTGAGGGGATGCGTTTGCCTCAGTTTGCCTCAAGGTGCCCAAGCCGATATGGGTTTGCTTGAACGAGCCCAAGCCAATGAGCCTACACCTAAGAAGTCGCAGTGGAGTGAGGGGATGCGTTTGCCTCAGTTTGCCTCAAGGTGCCCATGCCAATGTCGGTTTGCTTGAACGTGCCCAAGCCAATGAGCCTACACCTAAGAAGTAGCAGTGGAGTGAGGGAATGCGTTTGCCTCCGTTTGCCTCAAGGTGCCCAAGCCAATGTCGGTTTGCTTGAACGTGCCCAAGCCAATGAGCCTACACCTAAGAAGTAGCAGTGGAGTGAGGGGATGCGTTTGCCTCAGTTTGCCTCAAGCTGACCAAGCCAATATAGTTTTGCTTGAACGTGCCCAAGCCATTGAGCCTACACCTAAGAAGTTGAAGCGGAGTTAGGGGATGTGTTTGCCTCGGTTTGCCTCAAGGAGCCCAAGCCAATGTCGGTTTGCTTGAACGTGCCCAAGCCAATGAGCCCCCCGATCTTCGGCAACTCCTGATTCAGCTTACCCTGAAGCTTCTCGTTCTGAACCCTAGCCATGTCAGAAAAGTGTGACTGGATGGTTGCAAAGAATGACTCATCATTGAGAGTTGGCTCCGAAGTCTTCTCGTCCAGGTGGGCCGTGTGTGGTGCCAGCAATGCCAGCAAGGCGTCCTCCTCCGAAACCGGAGGGTTGAAACTTAGGTGGTTGGTTTTAGAGCCGCTGGCGATGTTGTCTTGGAGGCCCGGGAGTTGGGCGGCCTGGGGGCCCTTGGACAAGGAGGGTTTAGAGGTCTTGGCAATAGACGAGGCCTTCATTGATGGTGGGCCTGAGTCTTGGACGTGAATGGTGGAGGAGCCTGTGGTCTTGTAAGCCTCAAGCTGTGGGGGTGAGGAGGGTGGGGAGGGGTGAGGAGGGGGTGGGGTGAGTTGGGATGGTGGATGTGAGGGGCGAAAGGATTTTATTATCAGTGGGATTTAATCCTGATGTGGAATGATAGAGGAGCCTGTGATCGTGTAAGCTTCAAGCTGTGGGGGTGAAGAGGGGTAGGTGGGGGTGGGGGGGTATGTTTGTGTGGGGTGGGATGGGGTGGTGGATGTGAGGGGTGAAAGCCTTCATTGAAGGTGGGCCTGAGTCTTGGACGGGGATAACTGAGGAGCCTGTGGTCTTGTAAGCTTCAAGCTGTGGAGGTGAGGGGGGGGGGTGGGGTGGGGGGGTATGTTCGTGTGGGGTGGGGTGTGAGGTGGGGTGGGAAAGCAGTTGTTATCAGCGGGCTTGAATCCTGCTGTGGGATGATTGAGGGGCCTGTGGCAGGGTAATTCAAAGCGCGCGCTTTTGCGCTATTGAGCGCTGACTTTTTGACCCCCTCTGCGCTTTAAGCGCAGTGTTTTGCAACCCCCTGTAGGCGCAGCAAACACATTTTGCGTTTTTTGCACTACAAAGCGCAGTTTTTTTGTTTCCAAGTGCGCTAAAGCGCTGGCCAATTTGGCCATTTGAAGTACCCTGGCCTGTGGTCTTGTAAGCTTCTAGCTGTTGGGGGAAGAGGGGGGGAAGAAGGGGGAGGGATGTTTCGCTGTGTGCTGTTTTGTTTTTCTGTTTTTCTGGTTTAAATTCATTTTGACTGGTTCGGTGTCATTTATCACCATTGATCAGATTTCATTGGCTTTACTTAGGGATCGGCAATATGATATCATATGATATCATGTCATCATATGATATCATATCATATCATATGATGCCGGCGGTCTGACCAGGTAACTTTGGCCTGGGCCATCATATCATATGATATTAAATCATATGATTTTTGAATGATATGGTCAACATCATATGATTTGCCGTTCCCTAGCTATATTGTATCTTACAGTGATATATTTTTTCAAATCTGAAAGTGGGGTTTTTCTAGCTTTGTGGTTCCAGGCCTCCTCAAGGGACAGTGTTTAAGTGGTTTTTGTAGCTTTTTGTAGCTTTTGGGGGCCATTTGGGGCAAAATAAAAAATAACTTTTTTTATCACTTTTTTATAGCGATTATTTCTCCAAAACGGGGTCAAAACTAGCGATCGCTATATATAGTGGGAAAAAATATCCCTGGTCTCTTACGGTTAAGAGGTTAGCCTAAATGTTTCATGATGTTCACAAGCTCCCCTTAGCTCCGTCAGGCCGCGGGCACATTTTGAGCCACTAGGGCCACCAGGAAAAAACTGTAATTATCATCATCATCATCATATAACTTGGTTAGGATGGTAGGAGAGAGGGGTGGATGCCCTGGTGATGGAATTTGTTGGATTTTGTAGTTTTTTTAATAAATACAAATTATCGATCTCCTACAGAGATAAGACAAACTGTAAAAATGATTGCGATTAAATGTAAAAAACGGAAGTATTAAAACGATCGCAAACAGATAACACAAAAACGATCTCAAACAGATAACAGATCTCAGACAGATAAGACAAACCGAGAATCCAAAAGTTGTCCAGCGTGTCTTCCGAAATATGTAGTTCTAAACAAATGAGATCACATTGTCCTGTTAAGTGTCTTCTTGACCACCCACCCATAACGCACCATAACCATAACCCACCCATAACCATAAATCTTCTTCAAACCCATAAGTGGTTTTCTGATCAAAGGTGAAAAACATTATGGTATACGTAAATTTATAAGGATGTAAATCAGTACCACCACCACCCAGAGTACCTCAACCACCCACCACCACCCTTCAACCACCCACCACCACCCAGCTCCATCAACCAAACCCACCACAACCCATCAACACCACCACCCCACCACAAGCTCCAGCTTCCACGCTTCCCCACCACCCAGCCCATCAACCACCACCCACCACCCAGCTCATCAACCCACCCACCACCACCACCCACGCTCCATCAACCACCCACCAGCTCCATCAACCACCCACCACCCAGCTCCATCAACCACTCACCACCACCACCCTTCAAACCACCACCACCCCAGCCAGCTCCAATCTCCCCCACCACCAGCTCCATCAACCACCCACGCACCACCCAGCTCCATCAACACCCACCACCACCCAGCTCCATCAACCCCCCACCACCCCATCCATCACCTACCCACCACCAACCCTTTCACAACCCACCACCACCACCCAGCTCCCACCCACACACCCAGCTCCATCAACCAACCCCACCCACCACCTGGCACAGCTCCATCAACCACCACCACCACCCACGCTCCAACCACCACCCACCCACCACACGCACCCAAGCTACGCTCCATCAACACAACCCCAGCCACACCCACCCCAACACCAGCTCCATCAAACCACACGACACCCCATCACCACACCACCCTTAAACACCAGCCAATTCAGTTTCAACAGCCAACGACGGTCCAGCTCTCCACCACACACCCAGTCCTCACATTTTCACCACCACCCAGCTCCGTACTACATTCAACACCACCACCACCACTCAGCTCCATTCAACACCCACCACCACCACCCATTTCAACACCACCACCACCAGCTCATAACCACCAGACACCCAGCTCCATCAACCACCACCACCGACCTTCCACCACCAACACCAGCTTCCATCAAACCACCACCACCATCCCACACAACCACACACCAGCCACATCAACCCTGTCACACCCACGGAGGATCACCACACAGCGCGCGACATCACCACCCGCCCACCCACCACCCCAGCTCCATCAACCACCCACCACCACCCAGCCTCGGCAGTCAACATGTCTGCCCACACACCCTTGATGAAAAGTCTCCATCTTACCATCCCACCGCGGCGAGGAGCCACCCAGCACCATCTCCCACTTGTACACCCTCACCACCAACCACCTCCATCACCCACCACCACCACCACCAGCTCCAATCAACCAGCCCTTGCCAACATGTCTGCACACACCAAATCCTCAATCTCACGAGAACCCCGCCCAGGCCAGCCAGGCACCTGCCTTCCAGTGCAACCTGACACCAAAAGTGCCGTCTCATGCCGACCCAGCTTCAACCACACCCACCACCACCCGAGAGCCGCTCCACACAGGTCCGTGTCACCAGTATTCACTACTCCATCATTGACACCCACCCAACCAAGCCCCCACCTCCTCAGCATCACTTAATATAAAACCCTACCACCACCACTCGTCTCTTGCAACACGATTCTGCATCCATCCACCACCACCCACCACGGACCACCAGCCTAGGCACCAATCTCAAACCACCAATGTACTGACACACCAACCCACACCACCCAGCTCCATCAAGCCCACTTCTCACGCACCACCCTCCACCACCACCCACCACCCCGACTCCATCATCTCATCAACCACCCACCCTGAACCATGGCATTCCATAGCGCCGAGGCACCGAGCCAAAGCTAAATTCATCAACACCCGCCCAGTGAGAGCGTCCGGCCATCTTCCATACACCAAGACATTCCAGCTCCATCGTAAGCCACCACCGAGACACCACATCCAGAAAAAAAATGAAACCACCCCAACCGTGCACACACAAATGCGACGCTCAACACACCACCTCCATCAACCATTAATCCATCACCCACCTCAACTTCGACACCACCTTTGTTACAGCTATAAGATCCAAGGACACCAAGCTTGCACCTACAACAGATTGCAACCATTCAAACCACCGCAAACCAGCCAAGGCGAAAAATCCACCTCTCTATCCAACCACCCCAGCTCAGATGGACACCACCACCGAGCCACACATACAATCCATGCCCAACACACACCACCGAACCAGCCCTAATGGGCCAAGAGCAGCGAGACACCACGCACCACCAGGCCCGACTCAGGGACGAGTCACCACCCATCAAACTACTCCAGCTCACCCACCAACCACCACCCAGCTCCATCACAGCACGCGACCCACACACCCAGCTCATCAACACAACCACCAGGCACCAACCACAGCTCTGAGATCAGGAACTTCCATAAACCACCACACCACACCACAGCTCATCAATAACATTCCACTACGCCCCCCATGTTTGTTTGTATCACACCACTTTCAGCTTCATTCACCCAACCACTACCACCGATCCCACTCCCACGTCAGCTCCATTCCCTGTTTGTTAAACCAACCCACAGTCCACCACCCACGACCAACCCCACCATTCAACCACCACCACCACCCACCGTCCATACCCCAGCTCCATCTACACCCACAGCCTCCATCACACCCACCAACCACCCAGCTCCATCAAACCCCACCCACCACCACCCAAGCTCCATCAACCGACCACCACCACACCCAGCACACTGTCACCCATCAATGGCTCCAACCACACCACCCTTGTTCTTTTGCCCACACCACCATCACCACCGAGCAGATCCAGTTCAATACCCACCCACCACCACCACTGCCACCACAACGCCACCCTCAATCCACCCACCCAGCGCTGTCGGGATCCCATCGCACCACACCACATCAACCACCACCACCACACCCAGCTCCTGACCACCCAGCACCGAACCCACCCACAGCTCCATCAACCACCACCACACCCCCAGCTGCCATCAACCACCCACCACCACCACCCAGACCACCCCACCACCACCACTGTCCCCAGCTCCTATCAACCAACCCACACCACCACCCACAACCACCACCACCACCCCAGCTCCATCAACCACCCACCACCACCCCAGCCCCATTCAACCACCACCACCACCCAAAGCCATCAAAACCACCCCATCACCACCACCCAAGGTCCATCACCCACCACCACACCCCAGCTACCCAATCAACCACCCCAACCACCCACCCAGCTCCATTCAACCATCCCACCACCACCACCCAGCTCCTCAACCACCCCACCACCACCAGCTCCATCAACACCACACACCACCCAAGCTCCATCAACCACCCTACCACCACCCAGCTCCTCAACCATTCCCACCACCACCCTTCAAACCACCCACCACCACCCAGCTCCATTCAACCACCCACCACCACCCAGCTCCATCAACCACCCACCACCACCCAGGCCCATCAAACCACCACCCACCACCACCAGCTCCATAACCACCCACCACCAAAACCCAGCTCCATCAACCACCCCCACCACCCAGCTCCTCAATCAACCACCCACACCACCCAGTCCACCCTTTCAACCACCCACCAACCACCCAGCTCCATTCAACACCGACCACCACCAGTCCATCAACCACCCACCCCACCCAGCTCCATCAACCACCCCACCAACCACCACCCAAGCTCCATCAAACACCCAACCACCACCACCCAGCATCCCATTCAACCACCCCACCCCACCACCACCCCAGCTCCAGCTCCGATTTCACCACCCACCCACCCAGCTCAACCACCCACCACCACCCAGCTCCATTCAACCACCCACCCACCACCACCCAGGCTCCATTCAACCACACCACCACCCCACCCACCACCACCCCACTCCATCAACCCACACACCACCACCCAGCTCCTCAACCATCCACCACCAACCACCCAGCTCCCACCACCACCCCAGCTCCTCATCAACCACGCCACCACCAACCCCAGCTCCATCGACCCACCCACCCACCACCCACCACCTGACCATTCAACCACCCACCACCACCAACCCAGCTCCATCAACCACACCACCACACCAGCATCCATCAACCCACCCACCACCAGCTCCATCAAACACCCCACACCACCCAGCTCTAATCACCACCCACCACCCAGCCTCTCCATCAAACCACCCACCACCACCCGCTCCCATCAACCACCCCCACCACCACCCCAGCTCCATCAAACCACCCACCAACCCTGCTCCACCCACCCACCACCCTTCAACCACCCACCACCACCCAGCTTCCATCAACCACCCACCCCACCACCCAGGCTCCAGCTCCTTCAAACACCCACCACCACACCAGCTCCATCAACCACCCACCACCACCACCCAGCTCCCATCAATTCACCCACCACCACCCCAGCCTCCAAATCAACCACCCACCACCACCCAGCTCATCAAACCACCCACCACCACCACTCCATCACCACCACCACCACCCAGCTCCATCAACCACCCAACCTATCCACCCAGCCTCCATCAACCACCCAGCTCCATTCCACCCACCACCCAGCACCCTTCAAACCCACACAACACCACCCCATCCAGTTCATCAACCACCCACCACCACCCAAGACCACCACCAGCTCCATTTCACCCACCACAACCAGCTCATCACCCACCCACCACCATCCAAGCATATCACCCACCACAATCCACCACCACAGCTCCATCCCAACTAGAACCAATCTATCTCCTTTCAACCCACCCCACCACCACCCAGCTCCATCAACCACCCACCACCAACCCAGCTCCATCACACAGAAACACCACCACCACCCAGCCCATCAACCACCACCACCACCACCCAGCTCATCAACCACCCACCACCACCCAGCTCCATCAACCACCCACCACCACCCAGCTCCATCAACCACCCACCACACCCAGCTCCATCAACCACCCACCACCCCAGCTCCATCAACCACCCACCACCACCCAGCTCCATCAACACCCACCACCACACCCAGCTCCATTCAACACCCACCACCACCCACATCAACCACCACCACCACCCAGCTCCATCAACCACCCACCACCCACCCAGCCCATCAACCACCCACCACCACCCAGCTCCATCAACCACCCACCACCACCCAGCTCCCATCAACCACCCACCACCACCCAGCCAGCTCCCAACCAACTTCCACCACCACCCAGCTCCATCAACCACCCACCACCACCCAGCTCCATCAACCACGCCACCACCACCCAGCTCCATCAACCACCCACCACACCCAGCTCCATCAACCACCCACACACCACCGCAGCTCCATCAACCACCCACCACCACCCCAGCTCCATCAACCACCCACCACCACCCAGCTCAACCAACCCACCAACCATCAACCACCCACCACCACCCAGCTCCATCAACCACCCACCACCCACTCCCATCCCAACCCACCCACCACACCAGCTCCATTCAACCACCCACCACCACCCATGCTCCCATCCAAACCAACCCCCACCACCCACCACCCACCACCACCCAGGCTCCATCAACCACCCACCACCCACCCACCACCACCCAGCTCATCCATCAACCACCCACACACCACCCAGCTCCATCAACCACCCACCACACACCCCACCCCACCACCCAGCTCCATCAACCACCCACCACACACCCAGCTCCATCAACCACCCACCACCACCCAGCTCCATTCAACCACCCCACCACCACCCAGCTCCATCAACCACCCAACCCACCCACAACACCACCCAGCTCCATCAAACCACCACCACCGACCAGCTCCATCAACCACCCACCACCACCACCCAGCTCCATCAACCACCCACCACCACCCAGCTCCATCAACCACCCACCACCACCCAGCTCCATCAACCACCACCACCACCCAGCTCCTCCAGCTCCATCCAACCAACACCCACCACCACCCACCCAGCTCCATCAACCACCCACCACCACCCAGCTCCATCAACCACCACCACCACCACCAGCCCATCAACCACACCACCACCCACCACCACACCCCAGCTCCATCAACCACCCACCCACCACCCACCCACCACCACACCACCCTGCTTCAAACCACCCACCACCACCCAGCTCCATCAACCACCCACCACCACCCAGCTCCATCAAACCAGCCCCACCACCCACCCAGCCCATCACCACCCACCACCACCCAGCTCCATCACCCACCACCCACCACCACCCAGCCCAGCTCACCCACCACACCACCCAGCTCCATCAACCACCCCACCACACCCAGCTCCATCAACCACCACCACACCACCAACCACCCCCACCACCCCACCACCCAAGCTCCATCAACCACCCACCACCACCCAGCTCCAATCAACACCCACACACCACCCAGCTCCATAACCACCCACCACCACCCAGCTCCATCAACCACCCACCACCACCCAGCTCCATCAAACCACCCACCACCCACCCACCCACCACCACCACCCAGCTCCATCAAGCCACCCACCACCACCCAGCTCCATCAACCACCCACCACCACCCAGCTCCATCAACCACACCACCACCACCCAGCTCCATCAACCACCCACCCACCACCCAGCTCCATCAACCACCCACCACCACCCAGCTCCATCAACCCACCCCCACCACCACCCAGCTCCATCAACCACCACCACCACCCAGCTCCATCAACCACCACCACCACCAGCTCCATACCAACCACCCCACCACCACCCAGCTCCATCAACCACCACCACCACCCAGCTCAATCAACCACCACCACCACCCAGCTCCATCAACCACCCACCACCACCCAGCTCCATCAACCACCCACCACCACCCAGCTAATCCCACCACCACCACCCAGCTCCATCAACCATCCACCACCACCCAGCTCCATCAACCACCCACCACACACCCAGCTCCATCAACCACCACCACCACCCAGCTCCATCAACCACCCACACACCACCCAGCTCCATCAAACCACCCACCACCAACCCAGCTCCTTTCCCCCCATCAACCACCCACCACCACCCAGCTCTCCATCAACCACCACCACCACCACCCACCACCACCACCCAGCCCATCAACCACCCCACCACCACCCAGCTCCATGCTCCATCAACCACCCACCACCACCCAGCTCCATCAACCACCCACCACCACCCAGCTCCATCAAACACCCCACCACCACAACCCCCACCACCCAGACCACACACCCAGCTCCATAACCACCCACCACCACCCAGCTCCATCAACCCACACCACCACCACCCAGCTCCATCAACCACCCACCACCACCAGCTCCATCAACCACCCACCACACCCAGCTCCATCAACCACCCACCACCACCAGCTCATCAACCACCCACCACCACCCAGCTCCATCAACCACCCACCACCACCCAGCTCCATCAACCACCCACCACCACCCAGCTCCATCAACCACCCACCACCACCACCCAGCTCCATCAACCACCCACCACCCAGCTCCATCAAACCACCCCCACCACCACCCAGCTCCATCAACCACCCACCACCACCCCAGCTCCATCAACCAACCACCACCACCCAGCTCCATCAACCACCACCACCACCCAGCTCCATCAAACCACCCCACCACCACCCAGCTCCATCAACCACCCACCACCACCCAGCTCCATCACCACCCACCACCACCCAGCTCCATCAACCACACCACCACCACCCAGCTCCATCAACCACCCACCACCACCCAGCTCCATCAAACCACCCACACCACCCAGCAAACCACCCACCACCACCACCAGCTCCATCAACCACCCCACCACCACCCAGCTCCATCAACCACCCACCACCACCCAGCTCCCATCAACCACCCACCACCACCCAGCTCCATCAAACCACCCACCACCCACCCATCCAACCCACCCCACCACCCACCCAGCTCCATCAACCACCCACCACCACCCAGCTCCATCAACCACCCACCACCACCCAGCTCCATCAACCACACCACCACCACCCAGCTCCATCAACCACCCCACCACCACCCACCATCAACCACCCACCACCACCCAGCTCCATCAACCACCACCACCACCCAGCTCCATCAACCACCACCACCACCACCCAGCTCCATCAACCACCCACCACCACCCACAACCACCACCACCACCAGCTCCATCAACCACCCACCACCACCAGCTCCATCAACCACCCACCACCACCCAGCTCCAATCAACCACCCACCACCACCCAGCTCCATCAACCACCCACCACCACCCAGCTCCATCAACCACCCACCACCACCCAGCTCCATCAAACCACCCACCACCACCCAGCTCCATCAACCACCACCACCACCCCAGCTCCTCAACCACACCACCACCACCCAGCTCCATCAACCACCCACCACCACCCAGCTTCCATCAACCACCCACCACCACCCAGCTCCATCAACCACCCACCACCACCCAGCTCCCATCAACCACCCACCACCACCCAGCCTCCTCAACCACCCACCACCACCCAGCTCCATCAACCACCCACCACCACCCAGCTCCATCAACCACCCACCACCACCACCCAGCTCCATCAACCACCCACCACCACCCAGCTCCATCAACCACCCACCACCACCCAGCTCCATCAACCACCACCCACCACCCACCAACCACCCAGCTCCATCAACCACCACCACCACCCAGCTCCATCAGCTCCATCAACCACCCACCACCACCCAGCTCCATCAACCACCCACCACCACCCAGCTCCATCAACCACCCACCACCACCCACTCCATCAACCACCACCACCCATCATCAACCACCACCACCACCCAGCTCCATCAACCACCCACCACCACCCAGCTCATCAACCACCCACCACACCCAGCTCCATCAACCACCCACCACCACCCAGCTCCATCAACCACCACCACCACCCAGCTCCAGCTCCTCACCCACCACCACCCAGCTCCTCCATCAACCACCCACCACCACCCAGCTCCATCAACCACCCACCACCACCCAGCTCCATCAACCACCCACCACCACCCAGCTCCACTCCAACCACCCACCCACCACCACCCAGCTCCATCAACCACCACCACCACCCAGCTCCATCAACCACCCACCACCACCCAGCTCCATCAACCACCCACCACCACCCAGCTCCATCAACCACCCACCCACCACCACCCAGCTCCATTCAACCACCCACCACCACCCAGCTCCATCAACCACCCACCACCACCCAGCTCCATCAACCACCCACCACCACCCAGCTCCATCAACCACCCACCACCACCCAGCTCCATCAACCACCCACCACCACCCAGCTCCATCAACCACCCCACCACCACCCAGCTCCATCAACCCACCCACCACCACCACCCAGCTCCATGTACCCCACACCACCACCACCCACCACCACCACCCAGCTCCATCAACCACCCACCACCACCCAGCTCCATCAACCACCCACCACCACCCAGCTCCATCAACCACCCACCACCACCCAGCTCCATCAACCACCCACCACCACCCAGCTCCATCAACCACAACCACCCACCACCACCAGCTCCATCAACCACCCACCACCACCCAGCTCCATCAACCACCCACCACCACCACTTCCCACCACCACCACCCAGCTCCATCAACCACCCACCACCACCCCAGCTCCATCAACCACAACCCACAACCCAGCTCCATCAACCACCCACCACAACCCAGCTCCATCAACCACCCACCACCACCCAGCTCCATCAACCACCCACCACCAACCCAGCTCCATCAACCATCCCACCACCACCCAGCTCCATCAACCACCCACCACCACCCAGCCCCTTCAACCACCCACCCACCACCACCCAGCCCCTTCAACCACCCACCGACCACCACCCAGCTCCATCAACCACCCACCACCACCCAGCCCTTCAACCACCCCACCCACCCACCACCACCACCCTTGGTCAGAAAATTACTTACCCATAAGATGTTTTCTGATAGGTTGGTCTGTTTGTTATGTGTTTTCTGCACCACCCACCCATAACGCCGGAGATTCTTATTTCCGCTTTATATAGCGATCGCTAGTTTTGACCCCGTTTTGGCAAAATTATCGCCATATGAGATCCAATTTGAGATTCCTGCACTCAGACCCAAATCGCTACATAGAACCCAATTTGAAACAAATCGCTACAGAGAACCCAATTCGACGCAGACCCCAGTACTTCTGAACCACTTCTGAACCAGGAAAGTGTTTTCTGTACCACCCACCCATAACCAGGGTACTTCAAATGGCCATATTGGCCAGCGCTGTAGCGCACTTGAAAACAAAAAAACTGCGCTTTGTAGTGCAAAAAGCGCAAAAATTGCTCGCAGCGCCCACAAGGGGTTGCAAAAAACTGCGCTTTAAGCGCAGAGGGGGTCAAAGAGTCAGCGCTCAAAAGCGCAAACGCACGCGCTTTGAATTACCCTGCCCATAACTAGGGAACGGCAACTAACATAAGTGTTAGAAAAACTAATATTAACTAATATTATTATGGTGTCACACGACCTGGTGTCACAATAATATTAGTTTTCAAATAAATTTGAACTTCTGGTAAGACGGCTAATCCGACTAATATTATGTAATATTGTTTATTCACTAATATTATATAATATTGTTTATTCACTAATATTATATAACATTGTTTATTCACTAATATTATATAACATTGTTTATTCACTAATATTATATAATATTGTTTATTCACTAATATTATATAATATTGTTTATTCACTAATATTATATAACATTGTTTATTCACTAATATTATATAATATTGTTTATTCACTAATATTATGTAATATTGTTTATTCACTAATATTATATAATATTGTTTATTCACTAATATTATATAATATTGTTTATTCACTAATATTATTATAATATTGTTTATTCACTAATATTATATAATATTGTTTATTCACTAATATTATATAATATTGTCTATTCACTAATATTATATAACATAGCTGACCCCTACCCATAACGCACCTGTCTCGTCCTTAGCTTTTTATTTAAACCGATGCCCTGGTGACGGGTTATGATGGAATTTATAGTTTTTAAATAAATACAAATGATTAATCTCCGAAATAGAGAGAGATGACAACCTGAAAAACTAAACATTTCGATTTTTAAACTTGCCTTATATGTTGTTTTGTTATGAAAAATGAGATCTTTTTGCTTTATGCCTTTTGCTGGCTTTTTTTACTGATAGGCAGTGTTATTTGTTTTTTTCTACCACCCACCCATTACGCACCTGTCTCGTCCTTAGCTTTTTATTTACATCGATGCCCTGGTGACGGGTTATGATGGAATATATAATTTTTAAATAAATGCAAATGATTAATCTCCAAAATAGAGAGAGATGACAACCTGAAAAACTAAACGTTTCGGTTTTTAAATTAAAAAAAAAAAAAGTTTTGAAAATCCCGATGAAAAATGTGAGCTTCTTCCGATTTGCTGGCTTTTGTGCTATTAAGCGTTTTTTTTTTAAACCATCCACCTATCACGCACCTGTCTCGCAGTCTGCTCCTTATTTCGCCGCATTGTACCTTCCTGTACTTCCCTCAACTGCTCCAGGCGGTACAAAGGAATACCATTAGTCAAAACACGCGCTTGCGAAGTGGGCCTGAGTTGTTCTACGCTGGGCTCGGCCACAGAGGTTGTTCTACGAGGGGAACCTGCACAGAGAGGTACAGAAATCCAAATTCAAATTCAAATTCAAATTCGAACTTCAAAATCTGATAAAATGGTCCTAAACTACAAATCAAAATCTGATACAAGGGTTCTCCGCTACAAAGGTTGTTCTACGAGGGGAACCTGCACGGAGAGGTGCAGCAATCCAAATCCGAATTCAAATTCGAAATTAACAATCAAAATCTGTTTAAAAGATCCTACACTACAAATACACATCTGATACAGAAGTTATTCTACGAGGGGAACCTGCAGGGAGAGGTACAGAGATCAAAATTCAAATTCAAATTCAAATTTAAATTCAAAGCCTGATAAAAAAGTCCTTCACCACGAATCAAAAATTGATACAAGGATTCTCCGCCACAGGGGATGTTCTACGAGGGGAACCTGCAGGGAAAGGTGCAGAAATTCAAATTCAAATTCAAATCCAAGTTACAAAATCAAAAACCCAGTCTAATATATAAAGCTGCTATATTATATATATACACTTATGTATATATACCTATGTATTTACACTTATATATATATATATACGCTTATATATCGCCATTACCTGATGTGCCATCCTCTTCATTGTCCTGCCGTGACTTCGGGCTTTGAGCCTCATCATCTATAGCACTCCCCTTTGCACGCATGTGCGTTGCTGGGTGAGGCTCCTTGGGCACCTGCGTGTTTATTGGGAAGCAACATGAGAGGATTTGTGGGTGGGTGGGGTGGGTGGCGGTGTGTGGGGGGATGGTGTGTGTGCGGTGGGGGGGGTTGTGAGGTGTGTGTGTGGGGGGGGGGTGAGGAGGTGTGGCGGGTGTGGGGTGTGGAGGTGTGTGTGGGTTGCTGGGTGAGGCTCCTTGGGCACCTGCGTGTTATTGGGAAGCAACATTAGAGGATGTGTTAGTGTGTGTGGGGGCGGTGGGTGTGTGGGTGTGTGGTTGTGGGTATGGGTGGGAAGTCGTGGTGTGTGGGTGGGGTGTGCTGGTGGGGTTGTAACGTGTGTGTGGGGGGGGTGAGAAGAGGTGTGGGGTGTGGAGGTGTGTGTGGGGTTGTGGGGTGTGGGGGTGAGGAGGTGCGGGGGGTGGAGGTGTGTGCGGGGTTGTGGGTGGTGAGTGTGAGGAAGGTGTGTGGGTTGTGGAGTGTGAGGAGCGTGAGTAGATGTGTGGGTGTGTGTTTGTAGGATCTGGGGGGTGAGGAGATGTGGGGGTGAGGAGGTGTGGGGTGAGGAGATGTGGGCTTTGTGGGTTCTGGGGGTGAGAAGTTGAGGAGGGCGTGGGGTGTGGGATGAGGTGTTCAGGATTGTAGGGGCTACGGGTTGTGCTGTTGTTTGGGGTTATGAGCAACGGGTTGTGGGTGTTTCAGATTTGGGGATCTGAGGAGGTGGGGTCAGGAGTTCACCTTCAAACACCCACCCAACCCCACCACAGCCCACCCTCCCTCACCCACACAATCGCAACCGACACCTTCCACCTAGCCCACCCACCCATGCACCCAGCCATGCTGACCTGAATGGCTTAGGTAGCGCTCCCGCCTCACATAACACTGCTACAAACTGTGGCATCTTATACCCACACCCCCCCCCCCCTCCCCCCCCCCCCCCCCCCCCCACGGCCCCTCCCCCCCCCCCCCACACACACACACTCCCCCCCCCCCCCACACCCCCGCCCCCCCCCCCCCTCTCACACATGCACACACCCATGCTGACCTGAATGGTTGGGGTAGCCGCTACCGCCTCACATAACACCCCCACCGTTGCCCTCCCCCACCCACCACCCTCCACACACACTCGCACACACCACAACACCACCAACTCCCCCTCCCCATGCCAACCTGAATAATTGGTAGCGCTCCCGTCTCACGTAACACTGCTGCAACTGCGGCATCTCCTCATTCAAAGCGTACTTTACGTACTGCCTTGTATCCACCTTGTGACCACTCTTAATGGGCCGACTTCCGGAAAAGCCGTGAACTGGCAAGGTTGTAGGGTTTGGGGTGAGGGTTTAGGGTTTGAGGGTTGCCTGGTGGGGATGTATTGAATAAGGGCTGTGTATATAAAACCAGCAATGGTTCACTGCCCTCCCCCCCCCCCCCCCCCCCCCACACACACACACACACACACACACACACACACACACACACAAAAACGATTGATAAGGGCTGTATATAAAACCAGCAATGGTTCACTGACCCCCCACCCCCACCCACCCACCCACCCACCCACCCACTCACCCCCACCCCCCACCCCCACCCCCAACCACAAACAAAAACGATTGATAAGGGCTGTACATAAAAACAAGCAATGGTTCACTGACCCCCCCACCCCCCCCACCCCCCACCCCCCCCACCCACCCACTCACCCACACCCACACCCACAAACAAAAACGATTGATAAGGGCTGTACATAAAACAAAGCAATGTTCACTGACCCCCCCAACACACACCCATAAGGGGCTGTACATAAAACAAGCAATGGTTCACCGAAAGCCAACAAATAATATTGATAAATGAATGATAAAATATTGATAAGAGCTGTATATTATAACAGGCAATGGTACACTCAAACCCAACAAATAATAATAATAATAATAATAATAATAATAATAATAATAAGAATGATAAGGATAATGTATATACAACAAGCAATGGTACACCTCAAACCCAACAAATAATAATGATGAAAACAAAAAAATGATAAGAGCTGTATATTACAACACGCAACGGAATACCAAAAACCCAACAAATAATAATAATAAGAATAAGAATGATAATGGCTGTATATAAAACAAGCTATAGAACCGCCGCCCCCCCGCCCCTCCCCCCCCCCCCCCCCCCCCCCCCCCCCCCCCCCCCCCCCCCCCCCCCCCCCCCCTCAAATAATTACAATACATACAAAAATGATACGGGCTGTTTATAAAACAAGCAATGTACACAGAAACCTCCCCAAAAAATAAATTAATCAATAAAAAAAAGAGCCTTGCTGCAGCGTCCTTGCCCTTGCCTCTTTCATCAACGCTGCAATCTCAACAGGGCCAAGGGGTGGCCGCACCCACACCTACACACACACACTCACCTCCACCTCCACCCACACCTCCACCCAAACCCACACCTCCACCTCCACCTCCACCCACACCTACACCTGTACACACCTGAGTGTATGAGAGAGCCTTGCTGCAGCGCCCTTGCCCTTTCATCAGCGCCGCCGCCTCGAACCGAGGCAAGGGCGGCCGCACTAAGGTCAGCTGACGAGCTGCCTCAGCCTCCACCCACACCCACAACCACACCTCCACCTACAACCACACTCACACCTACACCAGTACACACCTGAGTGTATGAGAGAGCCTTGCTGCAGTGCCCTCGCCTCTTTCATCAGCGCCGCCGCCTCAAACCGAGGCAAGGGTGGGCACAATAAGGTCAGCCGCCGAGCTGCCTCAGCCTCCACCTCCACCCACACCCACAAAAACACCTACACCCACACCTACACCTGTACACACCTGAGTGTATGAGAGAGCCTTGCTGCAGCGCCCTTGCCTCTTTCATCAGCGCCGCCGCCTCAAACCGAGGCAAGGGTGGTCGCACTAAGGTCAGCTGACGCGCTGCCTCAGCCTCCACCTCCACCCACACTTACAAAAACAACTACACCTACACCCACACCTACACCAGTACACACCTGAGTGTATGAGAGAGCCTTGCTGCAGCGCCCTTGCCTCTTTGATCAGCGCCGCCACCTCAAACCGAGGCAAGGGCGGCCGCACTAAGGTCAGCCGCCGAGCTGCCTCAGCCTCCACCTACACCCACACCCACAAAAACACCTAAACCCACACCCACACCTACACCAGTACACACCTGAGTGTATGAGAGAGCCTTGCTGCAGCGCCCTTGCCTCTTTCATCAGCGCCGCCGCCTCGAACCGAGGCAAGGGCGGCCGCACTAAGGTCAGCCGCCCGAGCTGCCTCAGCCCTCCACCTACACCCACACCCACAAAAAACACCTACACCCACACCACACCTACACCAGTACACACCTGAGTGTATGAGAGAGCCTTGCTGCAGCGCCTATTTCTTCGATTTCCTCTTCATCAGCGCCGCCGCCTCGAACCGTGGCAAGGGTGGCCGCACTAAGGTCAGCTGCCGCGCTGCCTCAGCCTCCGGCGTGCCTGGCGCCGGCGCGCAGAAGTAGCTTCTCCTTAGTTCTTCGTCCAGCTCGGGTGTGTGGCCTCGAGTGAGGGTTTCGGAGCCGCTGAAGGCGGCTGAGAGGGCCCGGATCGAGTCCTCGCGGGTGATGTTGAAGTGTTAGTTTCTCTTTCTTGGCGAATGTCCTTTCGAGCCATTGAGTTGCGGCTGCTGCGGGAGGCTCGAGAAGCATGAGCATGTGGTCGGCGGGTTCCTGCTCAGGGTCGGTGTGGTGGTGATGTATGTGGTGGAGTTAGGTTGACGTGACGTGGTGGTAGTTGCCGTTCAACTCACCTATCGCCACCTGCTTGTTGACGTTATGTTGGCGTGCGCTGGTGGTCGTGGTGGAGGAGGTTTTACTTTTGGGCCATTGAGTACGCAGCTGCTTGCGGGAGGTCTCGAGGAGCAATGAGCATGTCGGTTGCGCGGGTTCCTGCTCAGGTGTGGTGCGTGCAGGTGGAGTTGGCGAGGTGGAGGTAGCGTGGCAGTTGTGTGTTTGAGGTAAGTGGTGTGGGTTTCGTGTCGTTGTGGTGGAGGTTTTATTTTGGTCCATGAGTACGCGGCTGCTGCCGGGAGTCTCGAGGAGCATGAGCATGTGGTCGGCGGTTCCTGCCCTCAGACGAGTGCGTGGTGCGTGAGGTGGAGGTTGGAGGTGGAGGTGGAGGCTGGAGGTTGGAGTGTGCGAGGTGGTGGCATAAATGTGGCTGTGTTGAGGTAGTGGTGGTGGTTGTGTCAGTGGGTGGTGTACGGTTTTTACTTTTGGCCATGATGCGCATGGCTGCTGCGGGAGGCCTGGAAAAGCTTAATGAGCATTGTGTGTCGCAGGTTCCTGCCGAGAGGGGGTCGGTGGTTGGAGGTGAGAGGTTGGAGGTGGTGGCAGTTGTGGTGTGTTGAGGGTAGTGGTGGTGGTTGTGTCGTAGGTTGGGCTCGGTGGTTTTCATTTTTTGGCCATGAGTGCTGCGGCTGCGCTGCGGGAGGCCTAGAACAGCACGAGATCGTGCGTCGGCGAGTTCCTGATCAGGGTTGTAGGTGGAGATGGAGGTGGAGCAGTTGTGGTGTGTTGAGGGTAGTGTGGTGGTTTGGTGGAGGGCGTTTTACTTTTGGCCATCCTTTTGGACAGGTTTTGGCCGCGGCTGACTGCGGGAGCCGGGAGAAGCATGAGCATCACTACTTTTGTGGTCGGCGGCAGGTTCACTGCTCGCGGGTGGTTGGCGCATGTCATGGAGGTGGAGGTGGAGGCGGTGGTGGCCAGTTGTGGTGTTGTTGAGTAGTTAGGTGGTGGTTGTGGTCGTGGTGTGGTGGTTTCACTTTTTGGCCATCGAGCGTGCGGCGGCTCGCTGCGGGAGGCCTAAGGCAACAGCACGGGCATGTCTGCATGTCTGGTCGGTGGGTTCTGCTCCGATGGTTGAAGTGGTTTAGGGTTTAGGGTTTTGGGTTTAGAGTTAAGTTTAAATCCTCCCCCCCCCCAACTCACCCCCACCCTACCCTCCCCCTCCTTCTCTCCCCCACACACCCCACCCGTCACACCAGAATAGGGGTCAATGAGGCCTTAGAGGCGATAGCCTCATCATAGACTCTGACCCCCCCATCCCCCCGTCTTCCCCCAACAACCACACACACAAAACACAAAGAACCATCCCCACACTCACCAGAATAGGCGTCATGCAGGCTAGAGCGATAGGCTCATCCATAGATCCCCACTATCAATACCTACACACACCACACCCATACACTCTCACAACACACACACACCCCACACACACACTCTTCTCAAACACACACAACACACACACACACACACACACCACACACACTCTCACCCCCACCCCCCACCCACCCCCACAACACACCCCACCCACCACCACCCCACTCCTCCGCCCCACCCCACCCTACACCAACAACAACACCACACACACACACTCACCAGAATAGGGGTCATGAGGCTAGAGCGAAGCTCATTCATTTTAGACCCCACGGCTAGCCATATAAGAAGAGGTATTACGCTGTCCCATTCATCAATCCCTGAGTATTCTGATGCATGGACATGGACGTCCCCACCAGACCCTCTATCGGCGTGAGGGCCGCTTGCTTGCCCCCCCCCCCGCCATCTGCGCCCATGACCTGTGAGTCCAGGCTGGCATGCATGCCTTACCCAGCCCCAGCGCCCAGACCCCCCTGAATCGCCCACAGGGGCGTAGCGCCGGGGGAAGGATTGAGGGTGGTGGCTGCTGTTGTTTGTAGGTGGTGCCCGCGGAAGCTGCAGGCTGGGATAGCCCTTAGGCCAGTCACGGAAGAGAGGGGGGACGCGTATGGACGCCCTGTGGTGCAGGTGGATGTAGAACCATGACTCAAGAGGGCCTTCGACGTGGTTTCGGATCAGGAGTGAGGTGCGGGCCTTCATATGTTCAGTGACAGTTGGGCTGGCGGGACCTGCTCCCTGGGGGGGGGCCTGCGGGTCTAGTGGGCAGCTGGCTGTGGTCTTTCATGAACCGGTCAATACTTGCTTGGCCCTGCCCGTGCCCTCTAGATGTTCCGAAGCTTCCGTAGGCTGAGGCAGACGGTGCGGCAACGCCAGCTAGCCTACGACAGCTTACCAGCGGAGGACATTGAGAACAGGGGGTGCGGGACGAATAGGGGGCCAGTGCTGCATGGCCCCTGCGGCAGCGTGCTTATACTCAAGGTTCACTGAGACTTAAGACAGCTCAGGCCCAGTGCCTTACTGAGGGCCGCGTGCCAGCTGTCTTTTCGTCACTATGCTACGGCCGAACTCCGTCTCAAATATTTGCCAACATCACTGGAAAATATTATACACAAATCAGGATCTTCTTCATCACCTTTGCACGCGACCGCACA
>JAJSRW010000473.1:17500-21426 GCA_022414725.1 Microglena sp. YARC | reverse complement strand
ACCCACAAAGAGAGAGATGGTGGTGGTGGTGGAGTGTGCAGTGGTGCTGAGTGGAAGTGGTGGTGGTGTTGTGGTGTGGTGGTGAGTGGCAGTGGTGTGGTGGTGGAGTGGCATTGGTGGTGGGTTGGTGGTGGTGGTGGAGTGGCAAGTGGTGTGGTGGTGGTGGTGGAGTGGCAGTGGTGGTGGTGGTGTGGTGGAGTGGCATTGGTGGTGGTGGTGGTGGTGGTTTGGTGGAGTGGGCAAGTGGTGGTGGTGGTGGTGGTGGAGTGGCAGTGGTGGTGGTGGTGGAGTGGCAAGTGGTGGTGGTGGTGGTGGTGGTGGTGGTGGTGGAGTGGCAGTGGTGTGGTGGTGGTGGTGGAGTGGCAGTGGTGGTGGTTGGTGGTGGTGGAAGTGGCATGGTGGTCTGGTGGAGTGGCAGTGTGGTGGTGTGGTGGTGTGGAGTGGCAGTGGTGGTGGTGGTGGTGGTGAGTGGCAAGTGGTGGTGGTGGTGGTGTGAGTGGCAGTGGTGTGGTGGTGGTGGTGGAGTGGCAGTGGTGGTGGTGGTGGGTGGAGTGGCATGGTGGTGGTGGTGGTGGTGGAGTGGGCAGTGGTGGTGGTGGTGGTGGTGGAGTGACAGTGGTGGTGTGGTGGAGGGTGGAGGAGTGGCAGTGGTGGTTGGTGGTGGTGTGAGAGTGGCAGTGGTGGTGGTGGGGTGGTGGTGGTGGTGGTGGTGGTTGGAGTGGCAGTGGGTGGTGGTGGTGTGGTGGTGGAGTGCAGTGGTGGTGGTGGTGGTGGTGGTGGAGTGGCAGTGGTGTGGTGGTGTGGTGGGAGTGGTAGTTGTGGGTGGTGGTGGAGTGGCAAGTGTGGTGTGGTGGAGTGGCAGTGTGTTGGTGGTTGATGGTGGAGTGGCAGTGGTGGTGGTGTGTGTGGAGTGGCAAGTGGTGGTGGTGGTGGAGTTTGCAGCCCCCGAAGAGTAGTGTGGGTGGTGGTGGATGAGTGGTGTGGTGGTTGGTGGTGGTGTGGAGTGGAGTGGTGGTGGTGGTGGTGTGGAGTGGAGTGGTGGTGGAGTGGTAGTGGTGGTGGTGGTGGAGTGGAGTGGTGGTGGTGGTGGAGTGGCAGTGGTGGTGGTGGTGGTGGTGGAGTGGGTGGTGTGGTGGTGTTGGAGTGGCGTGGTGGTGGTGAGTGGCAGTGGTGTGGTGGTGGTGTGAGTGTGTGGTGGTGGTGGTTGGAGTGGCAGTGGTGTGGTGATGGTGGTGGTGGATGGAAGTTGCAGTGGTGGTGTGGTGGTGGTGGAAGTGGAAGTGTGGTGGTGGTGGTGAGTGGAAAGTGGTGGTGGTGTGGAGTGATGGTGGTGGTGGTGGAGTGGCAGTGGTGGTGGATAATCGATGGTGGTGGAGCTGGAGTGGTGGTGGTACGGTGGAGTTGGATGGTGGTGGTGGTGGTGTTGGAGTGCGGTGGCTGGTGGTGGTGGGTGCAGTGGTGGTGGTGGTTGGTGGTGGATTGGCAGTCGGTTGGGTGGTGTGGTGTGGTGAGTGGCAGTGGGGTGGTGGTGGTGGTGTATTTCTTTGTGTATGAGTGGTGGTGGTGGTGTCTGGTCTTTGTGTATGTGGTGGTGTGTTTTCAGTGCTTTGTGTATGGTGGGTGTGTGTGGCTGTGGTGGTGGTGGACGTGGAGTGGTGGTGGTGTGGTGTCTGTCTTTGTGTGTAATATCAGTGGCAGTGGTGTATTTCTTTGTGTATGTGGTGGTGGTGGTAGTGTTCTTTGTGTGGTGTGGTGGTGGAGTGGCATTGGTGGGTGGTCGGTGGTGGTGGAGTGGTGGTGGATGTGGTGGTGGAAGTGTTTGTTTGATGTGCATGGTGTGTGGTTGTGGAATGCAGTGGTGGTGGTGTGGGTGTGGTGTTGGGGTGGTGGTGGTGTGGAGTGGTGTGGAGTGCAGTGGTGTGTGTGTGGTTGAGTGGCACCGGTGGTGGTGGTGGTGGTGCAGTGCAGTGGTGGTGGTGGTGTGGTGGTTGGTGGAGTGTGGCAGTGTGGTGGTGATCGTGGAGTGGCAGTGGTGGTGTGGTGTGGTGGAGTGGCAGTTGTGGTGGTGTCTCGGGCAGTGGGAGTGGCATGGTGGTCAAGGTGTATGGCGTCCGTGTCTGTGGTGGTGGTGGTTAGTGGTGGTGAGGTGGTGTGTGGTGTGTGCCTGTAGTCGGAGTGGGCTGGGTGGTGGTGGTGGCTGGTAGTGTGTTGGTGTGGTGGTGTGGAGTGATGCAATGGTGTGTTGGAGTGACGCGCGCCCGGCATGAGTCAGTTGTGAGGTGGTCTCCGTAAGGTGGCAGTGCACGTGGTGTGGTGGTGTGTGGTGGTGGATGTGGTGGTGGGGTGGGTGTGTGGCGATGGCTGTGGTGGTCTGATGGTGGTGCGTGGCGAAGTGGTTGGGTGGTGGTGGTGGAGTGGCTTAGTGGTGGTGGTGAGTGGCAGTGGTGGTGACCAGCAGTGTTGGCAGTGGTGGTGGTGTGGGTGTGGTCGTCTCGTGGAGTGCACCCGTGAGTTGGGTAACCAAACCTGTGGCATGGAGTGGCAGTGGTGGTTGGAAGTGGTGGTAGGGTGGGGGTGGTGGAGTGGCAGTGGTGGTGGTGGTGGTGGTGGTGGCTGGGGAGTGGAGTGGGTGGTGGTGGTGTAGGCAGTGGTGTGGGTGGTGGAGTGGCAGTGGTGGTGGTGGATGGCAGTGTGGTGGATGGTGGCGAGTGGTGGGTTGTGTGTGGTAGTGTGGTGTGGTGGATAGTGAGTGTGGTGGGTGGGTTGGTGGCCAAGTGGGTGGGTGGTGGAGTGGCAGTGTAGGATTGGTGTGTGGTGGGTGGTGGCAGTGGTAGAGTGGTGGTGTGGTGGAGTGGCAGTGGTGGGGTGGTGGTGGTGGTTGAGGTGCAAGTGGTGGTGGTGGGTGGAGTGGCAGTGGTGGTGTGGAGTGGTGGGTGGTGGTGGTGGAGTGGCAGTGGTGGTGGTGGTGGTGGTGGAGTGGCAGTGGTGGTGGGGTGTGGTGGTGGTGGTGGTGGTGGTGGAGTGGCAGTGGTGGTGGTGGTGGTGTGGCAGTGGAGTGGTGTGGGTGGTGGTGGTGGTGGAGTGGCAGTGGTGGTGGTGGTGGTGGAGTGGCAGTGGTGGTGGTGGAGTGGCAGTGGTGGTGGTGGTGGTGGTGGAGTGGCAGTGGTGGTGGTGGTGGAGTGGCAGTGGTGGTGGTGGTGGTGTGGTGGTGAGTGGCAGTGGTGGTGGTGGTGGTGGATGGTGGTGGTGGTGGGGCAGTGGTGGTGGTGGTGGTGGAGTGGCAGTGGTGGGTGGTGGTGGGTGGAGTGGCAGTGGTGGTGGTGGTGGGTGGTGGTGGTGGAGTGGCAGTGGTGGTGGTGGTGGTGGAGTGGCAGTGGTGGTGGTGGTGGTGGTGGAGTGGCAGTGGTGGTGGTGGTGGTGGTGGTGGTGGAGTGGCAGTGAGTGGTGGTGGTGGTGGTGGGTGGCAGTGGTGGTGGTGGTGGTGGTGGTGGTGGAGTGGCAGTGGTGGTGGTGGTGGTGGAGTGGCAGTGGTGGTGGTGGTGGTGTGGTGGTGGTGGAGTGGCAGTGGTGTGGTGTGTGGTGGTGGCAGTGGCAGTGGTGGGTGGTGGTGGTGGAGTGGCAGTGGTGGTGGTGGTGTGGTGGAGTGGCAAGTGGTGGTGGTGGTGGTGGAGTGGCAGTGGTGGTGTGGTGGTGGTGGTGGAGTGGCAGTGGTGGTGGTGGTGGTGGTGGAGTGGCAGTGGTGGTGGTGGTGGTGGTGGTGGTGGTGGTGGAGTGGCAGTGGTGGTGGTGGTGGTGGTGGTGGAGTGGCAGTGGTGGTGGTGGTGGTGGTGGAGTGGCAGTGGTGGTGGTGGTGGAGTGGCAGTGGTGGGTGGTGGTGGGTGGTGGTGGTGGGTGGTGGAGTGGCAGTGGTGGTGGTGGTGGTGGTG
>JAJSRW010000473.1:0-7500 GCA_022414725.1 Microglena sp. YARC | reverse complement strand
TGGTGGTGGTGGTGGTGGTGGAGTGGCAGTGGTGGTGGTGGTGGTGGTGGAGTGGCAGTGGTGGTGGTGGTGGTGGAGTGGCAGTGGTGGTGGTGGTGTGGTGGTGGTGGTGGTGGAGTGCAGTGGTGGTGGTGGTGGGTGGTGGTGGTGGTGGTGGAGTGGCAGTGGTGGTGGTGTGGTGGAGTGGCAGTGGTGGTGGTGGTGGTGGTGGATGGTGGGTGGTGGTGGTGGTGGTGGAGTGGCAGTGTGGTGGTGGTGGTGGTGGGTGTGGTGGTGGTGGTGGTGGAGTGGCAGTGGTGGTGGTGGTGGTGGTGGTGGAGTGGCAGTGGTGGTGGTGGTGGAGTGGCAGTGGGTGGTGGTGGTGGTGGTGGAGTGGCAGTGGTGGTGGTGGTGGTGGTGGAGTGGCAGTGGTGGTGGTGGTGGTGGTGGAGTGGCAGTGGTGGTGGTGGTGGTGGTGGAGTGGCAGGTGGTGGTGGTGGTGGTGGTGGAGTGGCAGTGGTGGTGGTGGTGGTGGGTGGTGGTGGTGGAGTGGCAGTGGTGGTGGTGGGTGGTGGTGGAGTGGCAGTGGTGGTGTGGTGTGGTGGAGTGGCAGTGGTGGTGGTGGTGGTGGAGTGGCAGTGGTGGTGGTGGTGGTGGAGTGGCAGTGGTGGTGGTGGTGGTGGTGGGTGGCAGTGGTGGTGGTGGTGGTGGTGGTGGAGTGGCAGTGGTGTGGTGGTGGTGGTGGAGTGGCAGTGGTGGTGGTGGTGGTGGAGTGGCAGTGGTGGTGGTGGTGGTGGTGGAGTGGCAGTGGTGGTGGTGGTGGTGGTGGTGGGTGGGTGGTGGTGGTGGTGGAGTGGCAGTGGTGGGTGGTGGTGGTGGTGGAGTGGCAGTGGTGGTGGTGGTGGTGGTGGAGTGGCATTGGTGGTGGTGGTGGTGGTGGTGGTGGTGGCAGTGGGTGGTGGTGGTGGTGGTGGGTGGCAGTGGGTGGTGGTGGGTGGTGGTGGTGGTGGAGTGGCAGGTGGTGGTGGTGGTGGTGGTGGTGGATGTGGCAGTGGTGGTGGTGGTGGTGGTGGTGGTGGAGTGGCAGTGGTGGTGGTGGTGGTGGTGGAGTGGCAGTGGTGTGGTGGTGGTGGTGGAGTGGCAGTGGTGGTGGTGGTGGTGGTGGAGTGGCAGTGGTGGTGGTGGTGGTGGTGGAGTGGAGTGGCAGTGGTGGTGGTGGTGGTGGTGGTGGTGGTGGTGGTGGTGGTGGAGTGGCAGTGGTGGTGGTGGTGGTGGAGTGGCAGTGGTGGTGGTGGTGGTGGTGGGTGGCAGTGTGTGGTGGTGGTGGTGGTGGAGTGGCAGTGGTGGTGGTGGTGGTGGTGGAGGTGGCAGGTGGTGGTGGTGGTGGTGGTGGTGGAGTGGCAGTGGTGGTGGTGGTGGTGGAGTGGCAGTGGTGGTGGTGGGTGGTGGAGGAGTGGCAGTGTGGTGGGTGGTGGGTGGTGGTGGTGGAGTGGCATTGGTGGTGGGTGTGGTGGTGGGTGGTGGTGGTGGTGGAGTGGCAGTGGTGGTGGTGGTGGTGGTGGGTGGCAGTGGGGTGGTGGTGGGTGGTGGTGGTGGTGGAGTGGCGTGGTGGTGGTGGTGGTGGAGTGGCAGTGGTGGTGGGTGGTGGTGGGTGGAGTGGCAGTGGTGGTGGTGGTGGTGGTGGAGTGGCAGTGGTGGTGGTGGTGGTGGTGGTGGAGTGGCAGAGTGGTGGTGGGTGGTGGTGGTGGTGGTGGTGGAGTGGCAGTGGTGGTGGTGGTGGTGGTGTGGTGGTGGAGTGGCAGTGGTGGTGGTGGTGGAGTGGCAGTGGGTCGGTGGTGGTGGTGGAGTGGGTGGTGGTGGTGGTGGAGTGGCAGTGGTGGTGGTGGTGGTGGTGGTGGTGGAGTGGCAGTGGGTGGTGGTGTGTGGGTGGTGGAGTGGCAGTGGTGGTGGTGGTGGTGGTGGTGGAGTGGCAGTGGTGGTGGTGGTGGTGGTGTGTGGCAGTGGTGGTGGTGGTGGGTGGAGTGGCAGTGGTGGTGGTGGTGGTGGTGGAGTGGCAGTGGTGGGTGTGGTGGTGGTGGCGTGGGTGGTGGTGGTGGTGGTGGAGTGGCAGTGGTGGTGGTGGTGGTGGTGGTGGCAGTGGTGGTGGTGGTGGGTGGTGGGAGTGGCAGTGGTGGTGGTGGTGGTGGTGGTGGTGGTGGTGGTGGAGTGGGCAGTGGTGGTGGTGGTGGTGGTGGTGGTGGTGGAGTGGTGGTGGTGGTGGTGGTGGAGTGGCAGTGGTGGTGGTGGTGGTGGAGTGGCAGTGGTGGTGGTGGTGGTGGTGGAGTGGCAGTGGTGGTGTGGTGGTGGTGGAGTGGAGTGTGGTGGGGTGGTGGTGGTGGTGGGTGGTGGTGGTGGAGTGGCATTGGTGGTGGTGGTGGTGGTGGAGTGGCAGTGTGGTGGTGGGTGGTGGTGGTGGTGGTGGAGTGGCAGTGGTGGTGGTGGTGGTGTGGAGTGGAGTGGTGGTGGTGGTGGGTGGGTGGCAGTGGGTGGGTGGTGGTGGTGGTGGAGTGGCAGTGGTGGTCGGGTGGTGGCGTGTGGTGGTGGTGGGTGGTGGTGGTGGGGTGGTGGTGGAGTGGCAGTGGGTGGTGGTGGTGGTGGTGGAGTGGCAGTGGTGGTGGTGTAGGTGGTGGAGTGGAGTGGCAGTGGTGGTGGTGGTGGTGGTGGTGGAGTGGCAGGTGGTGGGTGGTGGGTGGCAGTGGTGGTGGTGGTGGAGTGTGGGTGGTGGTGTGGTGGAGGTGGCAGTGGTGGTGGTGGTGGAGTGGGCAGTGGTGGTGTGGTGGTGGTGGAGTGGCAGTGGTGGTGTGGTGGAGTGGCAGGTGGGTGGTGGTGGTGGGTGTGGCAGTGGTTGGGTGGTGGTGTGTGGAGTGGCTAGTGGTGGTGGTGGTGGTGGGTGGAGTGGCAGTGGTGGTGGTGGTGGTGGTGGAGTGGCAGTGGTGGAGTGGTGGGTGGTGGGTGGTGGTGGTGGTGGTGGTGGCAGTGGTGGTGGTGGTGGAGTGGGGTGGGTGGTGGTGTGGTGGTGGTGGGTGGTGGTGTGGTGGCGGAGTGGGTGGAGTGGTGGTGGTGGTGGAGTGGCAGTGGGTGGTGGTGTGGTGGAGTGGGCAGTGTGGTGGTGGGTGGTGGTGGTTGGTGGTGGTTGGTGGTTGGTGGAATGGCAGTGGTGGTGGTGGTGGTGGTGGGTGCAGTGGTGGTGGTGGTGGTTGGAGTGGGGCAGTGGTGGTGGTGGTGGTGTGGCTGTGGAGTGGGGAGTGGTGGTGGGTGGTGGTTGGTGGTGGGTAGTGGTGGGTGTGGTGGTGTGGGTGGTGGAGTGGCAGTGGTGGTGGTGGTGGGGTGGAGTGGCAGTGGCAATTGGTGGTGGTGGTGGTGGTGGAGTGGCATGGTGGTGGTGTGGTGGTGGGCAGTGGCAGGTGGTGGTGGTGGTGGTGGTGGTGGAGTGGCGTGTGGTGGTGGGTGGATGGGTGGTGTGGTGGTGGTGGTGGTGGAAGTGGGCTAGGTGGTTGGTGTATCCAGTGGTGGGTGGTGGTGGGTGGTGGTGGAGTGGCAGGTTTAAGATGTGGTTGGGTTGGTGGTGGTGGTGGTGGTGGTGGTGGCAGTGGGTGGTGGGGTGGTGGTGTGGTGGGTGGAGTGGTGGTGTGGTTGGTGGAGTGGCAGTGGTGGTGTGTGTGGAGTGGCAGTGGTGTGGGTGGTGGGGGGTGGTGGTGGTGGTGGAGTGGTGGTCGTGGGTGGGTGGTGGTGTGGTGTGAGTGGCATGGTGGGTGGTGGTGGTGGTGGTGGTGGTGGTGGTGTGGCAGGTGGTGGTGGTGGTGGCAGTGGCAGTGGGTGGTGGTGGTGGGTGGAGTGGGTGGTGGTGAGTGGTGGTGGTTGGAAGTGGCAGTTGGTGATGGTGGTGGTGTGGTGGTGGTGGAGTGGCAGTTGTGGTGGTGTGTGGTGGTGAGTGGCAGTGTGGTGGTGGTGGTGGGAGTGGCAGTGGTGGTGGTGGTGGTGGAGTGGCAGTGGTGGTGGTGTGTGGTGGTGGTGGCAGGTGGGTGGTGGTGGGTGGAGTGGCAGTGGTGTGGTGGTGGTGGTGGAAGTGGCAGTGGTGGTGGTGGTGGTGGGTGGAGGTGGGCAGTGGTGGTGGTGGGTGGCTTGGTGGTGGAGTGGCAGGTAGGGTGGTGGTGGTGGTGGTGGGGAGTGGCAGTGGTGGTGGTGGTGGGTGGTGGCAGGTGGGTGTATGGGTGGTGGTGATGGCAGTGGAGTGGTGGTGGTGGTGTGGAGTGGCAGTGTGGTGGTGGAGATGGTGGTTGGTGGATTGGCAGTGGTGGCTGGTGGGTGGTGGTGGGTGGTGGTGGTGGAGTGGCAGTGGTGGTGGGTGGTGGTGGTGGTGAGTGGCAGGTCGGGGTGGCAGGGTGGTGGGTGGTTGGGTGGAGTGGCAAGGTGGTGGTGGTGGTGGTGTGGAGTGGCAGGTGGTGGTGGGTGGTGGTGGAGTGGAGTGGGGTGGTGGAGTGGCAGTGGTGGTGGTGGTGGTGCGTGGTGGTGGAGTGGCAGTGGTGGTGGCGGTGGTGGGTGGTGGAGTGGACAGTGGGTGGGTGGTGGTGGTGGTGGAGTGGGTGGTGGTGGTGTGGTGGTGGAATGGCAGTGGTGGTGGTGGTGGTTGAGTGGGTGGAGTGGTGGTGGGTGGTGGGTGAGTGGAGTGGTGGTGGTGGTGGTGGCAGTGGTGGTGGGTGGTGGTGGGTGAGTGGCAGTGGGGTGGTGGTGGTGGTGGTGGTGGCAGTGAGTGGTGGTGGTGGTGGAGTGGGCAGTGGTGGTGGTGGTGGTGTGGTGGGTGGGAAGTGGCATGTGGTGTGGTGGTGGTGGTGAGTGGCAGGTGGTGGTCGCTTGGTGGTGGTGGTGCAGTGGTGGTGGGTGGTGGAGTGGCAGTGGGTGTGGTGGTGGCTGGTGGTGAGGTTGGAGTGGCAGTGGTGGTGGTGTGGTGGAGTGGCAGTGGTGGTGGTGGTGGTGTGGAGTGGGTGGGTGGTGGTGGTGGTGGTGGTGGACAGTGGAGTGTGGTGGTGTGGTGGGCAGTGTGGTGGTGGAGTGGGCAGTGGTGGTGGTGGTGGTGGTGGGTTGGAGTGGCAGTGTGGTGGAGAGTGGGTGGTGGGTGGGTGGTGGGAGTGGTGTAGTGGTGTGGTGTGGTGGTGGAAGTGGTGGCAGTGGGTGTGGTGGTGGTGGTGGTGGGGATGGCAGTGGTGTGCTGGTGGTGGAGGTGGGCAGTGGTGGTGTGGTTGGTGGGTGGTGGTGGTTGGTGGAGTGGAGTGGTGGTGTGGTGGTGAGTGGCAGGTGGGTGTGTGGTGAGGTGGAGAGGGCAGGGGTGGGGTGGTGGTGGGTGGTGGCAGTGGTGGTGGTGGGTGGTGGTGGTGGAGTATGGCAGTGGCAGTGGTGGTGGTGTGGATCGGTGGTGGTGGTGTGGAGTGGCAGGTTGGGGTGTGGAGTGGCATTGGTGGCGAATGGGTGGAATGTGGGGTGGTGGAGTGGCGTGTGGGTGGTGGTGGTGGTGAGTGGCAGTGGTTGGTGGTGGTGGTGGTGGAGTGTGAGTGGTGTGGAGTGGTGCTGTGGTGGTTGGGGTGGTGGAGTGGGGTGGTCCGAGGTGGTGGTGGTGGTGGTTGGCAGCAGGTGTGGTGGTGGTGGATGGTTAGGTGGTGGGTGGCAAGTGTGGCCGGTGGTGGTGTTTGGATGGTGGTGGGTGGTGGTGGTGTGGCAGTGGCTGTGGCTGGTGGTGTGCATGGTGTGTGTGGTGGTGAGAGTGGTTGGCGGTGGTGGTTCGGTGGAGGAGGTGGCAAGTGGTGGTGGTGGTTGGTGGTGGTGGTGGGCAGTGTGGGTGGTGGTGGTGTTGGTGGGAGGTGGAGTCAGTGGTGGCGGCAGATATGGTGGTGGTGTGGTTGGTGGTGGAGTGGCAAGTTGGTGGTGTTGGTGGTGGTGGAGTGGCATGGGTTGGGTGGAGTGGCAGTGCGTGGTGGTGGTTGTGGGTGGAGTGGGCAGTGGTGGTGGTGGCGTGGGGTTGAGTGTATTGTGGTGGATGGAGTGGGTGGTTTTGGTGGAGTGGCAGGTGGTGGGTGGTTGGTGGGTGGTGGAGTGGCAGGTGGTGAGGTGGTGGTGGTGGTGTGTGGTGGTGGTGGTGGTGGAGGTGGCAGGTGGGTTGGGTGGTTGTGTGGTGGAGTGGGGGCAGTGGTGGTGGTGTGTGGGGGATGATTGGTGTGGTGGTGGTATGTGGGCGGAAGTGGGTGGTGGTGGGTGGGGTGGAGTGGGCAGTTGGTGGTGTGTGGGTGTGGGAGTGGCAGTGGTGGTGTTGGGTGGGTGGTGGATGGTTGCAGTGGTGGTGGTGGTGAGGCAGTGTGTGGGTGGGGTTGGTGGTGGTTGGGTGGGTGGTGGGATGAGTGGTGGTGGGGTGGTGGGCTATTGTGGGTTGGGAAGTGGTGGTGGGTGGGGGTGTTGGAAGTGGCAAGTTGGATGGTGGTGGATTGGAGAGGCAGAGGTGGTGGGTTTGGTGGTGGTTTGGTGACGGTAGGGTGCGTGGTGGAGTGAGTGGTGGGAGTGGCAGCGAAGGTGGTGGTGGTGGAAGTTGGGGTGTGGTGGGTGGTGTGGTGGTGGAGTGGTGTGGTGGCAGTGCGTTGTGGTTGTGTCGGCATTGTGGTGTGGTTGGAGTGGCAATGCAGTGGGTGGTGGTAGGTGGTGGTGGTGGGAGTGGCAGTGGTGGTGGTGGGTGGTGGTGAGTGGCAGTGGTGGTGGTGGTGGAGTGGCAGTGTGGTGGGGTGGGTTGGCAGTGGTGGTGGTGATGTGGTGCAGTGGTGGTTGGTGGTGGTGTGGAGTGGCAGTGGTGGTGGTGGTGTAGTTGCAGGTGGATGGGGGTGGTGGTGGTGGTGTGGAGTGTGGTGGTGGTGGTGTGGTGGAGTGGCAGTGGTGGTGGGTGGGGGAGTGCCAGTGGGTGGTGGTGGTGGAGTGGTAGTGGTGTGTGTGGAGTGGCAGTGGTGGTGGGTGTAGTGGCAGTGGCAGTGGGTGGTGGTGGTACGGTGTGGGAAAGTGGAGTTGGTGTGGTGGTGTGGAGTGGCAAGTGGTGGTGGTTGGTGGAGTGGCAGTGGTGGTGGTGGTGGTGTGGAGTGGCATTGGTGGGGTGGTGGTGGTGGAGTGGAGTGGTGGTGGTGATGGTGGTGGTGGTGGAGTTGGCAGTGGTGGTGGTGGTGGAGTGGCAGTGGTGGTGGTGGGTGGTGTGGAGTGGCAGTGTGGTGTTGGTGGTGGTGGAGTGGCTAGTGGGTTGTGGGTGGTGGAGGCTAGTGGTGTGGTGGTGGTGGGTGGTGGTGGAGGTGGCAGTGGGTGGGGTGGTGGTGGGAGTGGCAAGTTGGGGTGTGGTGGTAGTGGCAGTGGTGGTGGTGGAGTGGCAGAGGTGCGTGGTGGTGGTGGTGGGTGGTGGAGTGGTGGTGGTGTGGTGGAGTGGAGTGGCAGTGGTGGTGGTGGTGGTGGTGTTTGGGTGGCAGT
>JAJSRW010002014.1:0-31530 GCA_022414725.1 Microglena sp. YARC | reverse complement strand
AAAAAAAAGAGACGAGATCGTTTCCACTCCTTTCGGCCTACAGAGCGTTCCACTGCCTTTCGGCCTACACCGAGCGTTCAAACCTGCCCTTTCGGCCTACACTACGCAGGTCCCCTGCCCTTTGTACGAGCTCTAACAACCGGCGTTTCCACTGCCTTTCGGCTACACCAGCGGGTAAGTCCTTTTTCCATCCCCTGCCCTTGTTGCGGCCATAGCACCAAAGGCAGTTCGTTCCACATGGCCTGTCGGACCGTAAGTCGTCAACGTTCCAATTCCTGCCTTATTGGCCTACCCCTCCAGGTCGTGTCTAAAATACGCGTGGACCTTTCGGGCAACTACCACCCGGTCGCGCTTGCATATACTGCCTCTTGCAGCCTACACAGCGTTCAACATAACCTCGGAGGCCTCTAGACCTCGGACCCTACATGCGAAGACGTGCTCTCATTTTCATCGACGCGACGCTGATCTGCCCTTTCGCCTACACCAGCGTGTCGTATCGAACAGACAAGTTCAGGCATACACCAGCGTTCCACCTGCCCTTTCGGCCCCATAGCACCATAGCGGTGATTGGCTGGAAATCCAATTGACAAACTTAACAGCTCGGCCGGTATGCCACCAGCGTATCCGTTCCCTGCCTACCCCCTCGCTACACCTACGCGTGTGCATTGGCTCTTTCGGCCTACACCAGCGTTTCACCTGCCCTTTCGGCCTAACACCAGCCGTTCCACAAGCCTGCCCTTCGGCTACACCTAGCAGTTCGTTCCACCAGCCAGAGTTTCAGCCTACACCAGAGTTTCACCCTGCCACTTTGGCCTACACCAGCGTTTCACCTGCCCTTTCGGCCTAACACCCCCAGCGTTCCATTTGCCTTCCTTGTCTGGTCGGCGCGCGCCTAGCTCCACTAGCTCGTTCGCCAGCTGCTTTCGGCCTACCCAGCGTTCCAACTCTAAGCGCACTTTCCATCAGGCGCTACACCAAGCGTTCTCAACCTGCCCTTTCGGCTCACACAAGGCGTTCAACTGCTCTTTCAGCAATACACGAATTCCAACCTCCTTTCGGCCTTATCAGCACCTCAGAGGTTCCACCTCGCCTTTCGGCTCACCCAGCGTTCACTGTCTTCGGCCTACGCACTCCAGGCGTTCCTACCTGCTTTAATGGCCTACAACCAGCGTTCCACCTGCTCCTAATGTCGGCCTATCAACTGGTAGCGTTCCACCAGCCCGCTTTCGGCCTAAACCAGCGTTCGTTACAATCATCCAGACAGTATCAGCCTAAGCACCAGCGTTTCCACTCCTTTCGGCAGTAGCGTTATCCACCTGCCTTTCGCCCTACAGCGCAGCGTTCCACTGCCTTTCGGCCTACACCGAGCGTTCAAACCTGCCCTTTCCATGCGGCCTACACTAGCGGTCCACCTGCTTTCGACTTCCCTTTCAGGCCATACACAGCGTTCCAACTTCCCTTTTCGCTACTCACCTGGCCTTTCGGCCTCCACACAGCGTTCGGCTGCCCTTTTCGGGCCTACCCAAGCGTTTCCACTGCTCTTTCGGCACGTTTGCTTCGTTCCATCCTGCCCTTTGCGTCACCTCGGAGCATTCCACCTGCCCTTTACGCTTACACCAGCGTTCAGCTGCCCTTTTGGCTACCGAGTTCACTGCCCTTTCGGCCTACACAGCGTTCCACGCTGCCCTCTCGGCCTACACCAGCGTTACCTGCTTTCGGCCTACACCAGCGTTCCACCTGCTGTCGGGCTACCAAGCCGACGCGTTTCGTCCTCACAGACAGCCCTTTCGGCCCTACAAAAGGCCGTTTCCAACTACACCAGGGTTCATGTCGCCAATTGCCCGTTCGGCCCCTCCAGCGTTCGCAACACCTGCCCTTACCGCCCTACACACAGGCGTCACCTGCCCTTTCGGCTACACGCAGCGTTCTCTTTGCCTAATCCGGAGTTTCCATATTTCGGCCTACACCAAGCGTTCTCCAGAAACAGCCCTACACCAGAGTTTTCGGCAACCTACCCTTTTCAGGAGGGAGGATAAAGCGTTTTTCCACCTGCCTTCATCGACGTTGGATGGCGGCCTACACTAGCGTTAACACCTTGTTCGCCGTACACCGGTCTCCACTGCCTTTCGGGCCTACACCTATCCAACTGCCCTTTCGCATACACCAGCGTTCCACCTGCCGCTTTCAGCCTACACAGAATTCCACTGCCCTTTCGGCCTACACGACGCTTTCCACCTGCCCTTTCGGTACACCAGCGTTCCACATCGCCTTTGGCCCTACACACAGCGTTCCACCTGCCTTATACACGCTAGCGTTCCAACTGCCCCTTTTCGGCTACACAGCGTTCCCAACCAGCCCTTTTCGCGCTACACCAGCGTTCGTCAACGCAGAACGTTCAGCAGCTGACACCAGCGTTCCACCTGCCCTTTCGGCTCACCAGCGTTCCCACTGCCCCTTTCCGGCTACACAGCGTTCCCACCTGCCTTTCGGCCTACACCAGTTCCACCTGCCCTTTCGGCCTACCCAGCGTTCCACCTTCCTTTCAGCCTACCTGCCAGGTCACCTTCCTTTCGGCCTACACAGCGTTCCAGCCTGCCCTTTCGGTGGACGGTTCTCCAGCCCTTTCGGCTACACCAGCATTCCCACCTGCCTTTCGGCTTACAGCATTTCCACTGCCCTTTTCGGCGCCCTGGGCACCAGCGTTCCACCGCCTTTCGGCTACACTAGCGTTCCACCGCCCCTTTCGGCTACACCCAGCGTTCAGCTTTCGGCTACAACCACCTGCCCTTTCGGCCGCGTTCTCCACCTGCCCTTTCGGCCTCACCACCAAGCGTTCCACCTGCCTCTTTCCGGCCAGTACACCAGAATTCCACCTGCCCTTTTCGGCCTTAACACCGCGTTCCAACTGCCCTTTCGGCCTCATGACACCTAGCGTCCACCTGCCCCTTTCGGCCTACACCAGGTGTTCCACCTGCTCCTTTCGTGCCGTTCCACCTGCCCTTTCGGCCCTACATAGCCGGCGTTCACAGCCCCAGACAGTCGGCTACACCAGGGTTTCGTTACACCAGACAGGCCCTACAAAATTCCACTCTGCCCCTTTCGGCCTATCACCACAGGTCTTCAACCTGGCGCTTTTAGGGCCTACACTAATTACTGCCCTTTCGGCCTACACAGCGTTCGTTTCCACCAGGACAGCCCATCTTTCGGGCCTAGCACCAGCGTTCCACCTGCCAGACAGTTTCGGCCTACACCAGCATTCCAATTGCCCTTTCGGCCTTGCACCTGCCTTCCGATCGCCTACACCAGCGTTTCCACCCTGCCCGTTTAGGCCTACACAGGTTCCACACCTGCCTTTCGCTACACAGCGTTCCAACTGCCCTTTCGGCCTACACCAGTCGCGTTTCACAGAACAGTTTTAACCAGAGTTTCACCTGCCCTTTTGTTGGCCCCTACACCAGCGTTTTCACCTGCCCTTTCGCCTACACCAGCATTCCACCTGCCCTTTCGGCCTATCAACTGCGTTCCACCTGCCCTTCGCCTACACCAGCGTTTCCACCTGCCCTTTCCGGCCCTACACAGCGTTTTACCTGCCCTTTTTGGCCACCAGCGTTTCCACCTGCCTTTCGGCCTACACCAGCGTTCCACCTGGCCTACACAGAATTCCACGTCCATCTGCCCTTTCGGCGCTACACCAGCGTTTCGTTCCACGCTGGCCCTTTCGGCCTACACACAGCGTTCCACCTGCCCTTTTCTTTCGCCTACACCAGCGTTTCGGCCTACACAGCGTTCCCTGCCCTTTCGGCCTACACCAGCGTTCCACCTGCCAGGAAACAGTTTCGGCCTACACCAGCGTTCCACCTTGCCCTTTCGGCCTACACCAGCGGTTCCACCTGTACACCAGACTTTCGGCCTACACCAGTTTCCACCTGCCTTTCGCCTAAGCCACCACGTTTCACCTGCCCCTTTCGGCCTACACCACGCATTCCACCCTTGTCGGCCTACCACCAGTTCCATCGTCCCGGCTCCACCTGCCCTTTCGGCCTACACCAGCGTTTCCACCTGCCCTTTCGGCCTACACCAGCGTTCCACCTGCCCTTTCGGCCTTACACCTAGCGTTCCCTTTCAGCCTACGGACCAAGCGTTCCACCTTCCCTTTCGGCCCTACCACGTCAGCCACACCAGCGTTCCACCTGCCACCCTTCGCCTACACCAGCGTTCCACCTGCCCTTTCGGCCTACACCAGCCTTTCGGCCTCGTTCCACCTGCCCTTTCGGCCTACACCAGCGTTCCACCTTGGCCCTTTCCGGCCTACACCAGCGTTCCACCTGCCCTTTCGGCCTACACCAGCGTTCCACCTGCCCTTTCGGCCTACACCAGCGTTCCACCTGCCCTTTCGGCCTACACCAGCGTTCCACCTGCCTTTCAGCCTACACCAGCGTTCCACCTGCCCTTTCGCCATACACCAGCGTTCCACCTGCCCTCGGCCTACACCAGCGTTCCACCTGCCCTTTCGCCTACACCAGCGTTCCACCTGCCCTTTCGGCCTACACCAGCGTTCCACCTGCCCTTTCGGCCTACACCAGCGTTCCACCTGCCCTTTCGGCCTACACCAGCGTTCCACCAGCCCTTTCAGCCTACACCAGCGTTCCACCTGCCCTTTCGGCCTACACCAGCGTTCCACTGCCCTTTCGGCCTAACACCAGCGTTCCACCTCCCCTTTCGGCCTACACCAGCGTTCCACCTGCCCTTTCGGCCTACACCAGCGTTCCACCTGCCCTTTCGGCCTACACCAGCGTTCCACCTGCCTTTCGGCCTACAGCGTCGCACCAGACAGGCCTACACCAGCGTTTCCACCTGCCCTTTCGGCCTACACCAGCGTTTCCACCTGCCCTTTCGGCCCTACACCAGCGTTCCACCTGCTCCCTTTCGGCCTACACCAGCGTTCCACCTGCCCTTTCGGCCTACACCAGCGTTCCACTGCCCTTTTGCCTGCCCTTTCGGCCTACACCAGCGTTCCACCTGCCCTTTCGGCCTACACTGCAGCGTTCCACCTGCCTACCCTTTCGGCCTACACCAGCGTTCCACCTGCCCTTTTCGCCTACACCAGCGTTCCACCTGCCTTTCGGCCTACACCAGTTCCACCGTTGCCCACCTTCCCTTTCAGCCTACACCAGCGTTCCACCTGCCCTTTCGGCCTACACCAGCGTTCCACCTGCCCTTTCGGCCTACACCAGCGTTCCACCTGCCCTTTTCGGCCTACACCAGCGTTCCACCTGCCCTTCTCGGCCTACACCAGCGTTCCACCTGCCCTTTCGGCCTACACCAGCGTTCCACCTGCCCTTTCGGCTACACCAGCGTTCCACCTGCCCTTTTCCTACACCAGCGTTCCACCCAGTTCGGCCTACACCAGCATTCCACCTGCCCTTTCGGCCTACACCAGCGTTCCACCTGCCCTTTGGGCCTACACCAGCGTTCCACCTCCCTTTCGGCCTACACCAGCGTTCCACCTGCCTTTCGGCCTACACCAGTTCCACCTGCCTTTCGGCCTACCACCAGCGTTCCACCTGCCCTTTCGGGCCTACACCAGCGTTCCACCTGCCTTTCGGCCTACACCAGCGTTTCCACCTGCCCTTTCGGCTACACCAGCGTTCCACCTGCCTTCCGGCCTACACCAGCGTTCCACCTTGCCCTTTCGGCCCTACACCAGCGTTCCCACCTGCCCTTTCGGCCTACACCAGCGTTCCACCTGCCCTTTCAGCCCTACACCAGCGTTCCACCTGCCCTTTCGGCCTACACCAGCGTTCCACCTGCCCTTTCGGCCTACACCAGCGTTCCACCTGCCCTTCAGCCCTACACCAGCGTTAGCCTTGCCCTTTTGCCACCAGCGTTCCACCTGCCCTTTCGGCCTACACCAGCTTCACCAGTTGCCCTTCGGCCTACACCAGCGTTCTGCCCTTTGGGCCTACACCAGCGTTCCACCTGCCCTTTCGGCCTACACCAGCGTTTCCACCTGCCCTTTCGGCCCCTACACCAGCGTTCCACCTTTGCCTACACCCTTTCGGCCTACACCAGCGTTCCACCTGCCCTTTCGGCCTACACCAGCGTTCCACCTGCCCTTTCGGCCTACACCAGCGTTCCACCTGCCCTTTCGGCCTACACCAGCGTTCCACCTGCCCTTTCGGCCTACACCAGTGTTCCACCTGTCCTTTCGGCCTACACCAGCGTTCCACCTGCCCTTTCAGCCTACACCAGCGTTCCACCTGCCCTTTCGGCCTACCACCAGCGTTCCACCTGCCCTTTTGGCCTACACCAGCGTTCCACCTGCCCTTTAGGCCTACACCAGCGTTCGTTCCACCTGCCCTTTCGGCCTACACCAGCGTTCCACCTGCCCTTTCGGCCTACACCAGCGTTCGTTCCACCTGCCCTTTCGGCCTACACCAGCGTTCCACCTGCCTTTAGGCCTACACCAGCGTTCCACCTGCCCTTTCGGCCTACACCAGCGTTCCACCTGCCCTTTCGGCCTACACCAGCGTTCCACCCTTCGCCTACACCAGCGTTCCACCTGCCCTTTCGGCCTACACCAGCGTTCCACCTGCCCTTTCGGCCTAACACCACCACCTTCCCTTTCAGCCTACCAGCGTTCCACCTGCCCTTTCGGCCTACACCAGCATGTTCCACCTGCCCTTTCGGCCTACACCAGCGTCCACCTGCCCTTTCGGCCTACACCAAGCGTTCCACCTGCCCTTCAGCCTACACCAGCGTTCCACCTGCCCTTTCGGCCTACACCAGCGTTCCACCTGCCCTTTCGGCCTACACCAGCGTTCCACCTGCCCTTCTCGGCCTACACCAGCGTTCCACCTGCCCTTTCGGCCTACACCAGCGTTCCACCTGCCCTTTCGGCCTACCACCACGTTCCACCTGCCCTTTCGGCCTACACCAGCGTTCCACCTGCCCTTTCGGCCTACACCAGCGTTCCACCTGCCCTTTCGGCCTACACCAGCGTTCCACCTGCCCTTTCGCCTACACCAGCGTTCCACCTGCCCTTTCGGCCTACACCAGCGTTCCACCTGCCCTTTCGGCCTACAACCAGTTCGTTCCACCTGCCCTTTCGGCCTACACCAGCGTTCCACCTGCCCTTTCGGCCTACACCAGCGTTCCACCTGCCCTTTCAGCCTACACCAGCGTTCCACCTGCCCTTTCGGCCTACACCAGCGTTCCACCTGCCCTTTCGGCCTTACACCAGCGTTCCACCTGCCCTTTCGGCCTACACCAGCGTTCCACCTGCCCTTTCAGCCTACACCAGCGTTCCACCTGCCTACACCCTTTCGGCCTACACCAGCGTTCCACCTACACCAGCGTTCCACCCTTCGGCCTCGTTCCACCTGCCCTACACCAGCGTTCCACCTGCGCCTACACCAGCGTTCCACCTGCCGCCTACACCAGCGTTTCCACCAGACAGTTCGGCCTACATTAGCTTTCTACACCAGAAGTTTCGCCTACACCAGCGTTCCACCTGCCCTTTCGGCCTACACCAGCGTTCCACCTGCCCTTTTGGCCTACACCAGCGTTCCACCTGCCCTTTTGGCCTACACCAGCGTTCCACCTGCCCATTCGGCCTACACCAGCGTTCCACCTGCCTTTTCAGCCTACACCAGCGTTCCACCTGCCCTTTCGGCCTACACCAGCGTTCGTTCACCAGCCCTTTCGGCCTACACCAGCGTTCCACCTGCCCTTTTCGGCCTACACCAGCGTTCCACCTGCCCTTTCGGCCTACACCAGCGTTCCACCTGCCCTTTCAGCCTACACCAGCGTTCCACCTGCCCTTTCGCCTACACCAGCGTTCCACCTGCCCTTTCGCCTACACCAGCGTTCCACCTGCCCTTTCGGCCTACACCAGCGTTCCACCTGCCCTTTCGGCCTACACCAGCGTTCCACCTGCCCTTTTCGGCCTACACCAGCGTTCCACCTGCCCTTTCAAACACCAGCGTTCCACCTGCCCTTTCGCCTACACCAGCGTTCCACCTGCCCTTTCAGCCTACACCAGCGTTCCACCTGCCCTGTTCAGGCCTACCACAGTTTCCACCAGACAGTTCGGCCTACATTAGCTTTCCACCAGACAGTTCGGCCTACACCAGCGTTCCACCTTGCCTTTTGGCCTACACCAGCGTTCCACCTGCCCTTTCGGCCTTACACCAGCGTTCCACCTGCCCTTTTGCCTTCACCAGCGTTCCACCTGCCCTTTCGGCCTACACCAGCGTTCCACCTGCCCTTTCGGCCTACACCAGCGTTCCACCTGCCCTTTCGGCCTACACCAGCGTTCCACCTGCCCTTTCGGCCTACACCAGCGTTCCACCTGCCCTTTCGGCCTACACCAGCGTTCCACCTGCCCTTTCGGCCTACACCAGCGTTCCACCTGCCCTTTCAGCCAACACCAGCGTTCCACCTGCCCTTTCAGACTACACCAGCATTCCACCTGCCCTTTCAGCCTACACCAGCGTTCCACCTGCCCTTTTGGCCTACACCAGTGTTCCACCTGCCATTTCGGCCTACACCAGCGTTCCACCAGACAGTTCGGCCTACACCAGCGTTCCACCTGCCCTTTCGGCCTACACCAGCGTTCCACCTGCCCTTTTGGCCTACACCAGCGTTCCACCTGCCCTTTCGGCCTACACCAGCGTTCCACCTGCCCTTTTGGCCTACACCAGCGTTCCACCTGCCCTTTCGGCCTACGCCAGCGTTCCACCTGCCCTTTTGGCCTACACCAGCGTTCCACCTGCCCTCTCAGCCTACACCAGCGTTCCACCTGCCCTTTTGGCCTACACCAGCGTTCCACCTGCCCTTTCGGCCTACACCAGCGTTCCACCTGCCCTTTCGGCCTACACCAGCGTTCCACCTGCCCTTTCGGCCAACACCAGCGTTCCACCTGCCCTTTCAGCCTACACCAGCGTTCCACCTGCCCTTTCAGCCTACACCAGCGTTCCACCTGCCCTTTTGGCCTACACCAGCGTTCCACCAGACAGTTCGGCCTACACCAGCGTTCCACCAGACAGTTCGGCCTACACCAGCGTTCCACCTGCCCTTTCGGCCTACACCAGCGTTCCACCTGCCCTTTCGGCCTACACCAGCGTTCCACCTGCCGTTTCGGCCTACACCAGCGTTCCACCTGCCCTTTCGGCCTACACCAGCGTTCCACCTGCCCTTTCAGCCTACACCAGCGTTCCACCTGCCCTTTCGGCCTACACCAGCGTTCCACCTGCCCTTTCGGCCTACACCAGCGTTCCACCTGCCCTTTCGGCCTACACCAGCGTTCCACCTGCCCTTTCAGCCAACACCAGCGTTCCACCTGCCCTTTCAGCCTACACCAGCGTTCCACCTGCCCTTTCAGCCTACACCAGCGTTCCACCTGCCTTTTTGGCCTACACCAGTGTTCCACCAGACAGTTCGGCCTACACCAGCGTTCCACCAGACAGTTCGGCCTACACCAGCGTTCCACCTGCCCTTTCGGCCTACACCAGCGTTCCACCTGCCCTTTCGGCCTACACCAGCGTTCCACCTGCCCTTTCGGCCTACACCAGCGTTCCACCTGCCCTTTTGGCCTACACCAGCGTTCCACCTGCCCTTTCGGCCTACACCAGCGTTCCACCTGCCCTTTTGGCCTACACCAGCGTTCCACCTGCCCTCTCAGCCTACACCAGCGTTCCACCTGCCCTTTTGGCCTACACCAGCGTTCCACCTGCCCTTTCGGCCTACACCAGCGTTCCACCTGCCCTTTACCTGCCCTTTCGGCCTACACCAGCGTTCCACCTGCCCTTTCGGCCTACACCAGCGTTCCACTGCCCTTTTCGGCCTACACCAGCGTTCCACCTGCCCTTTCGGCCTACACCAGCGTTCCACCTGCCCTTTCGGCCTACACCAGCTTTCCACCTGCCCTTTCAGGCCTACACCAGCGTTCCACCTGCCCTTTCGGCCTACACCAGCGTCGGCCTCCACCTGCCCTTTCGGCCTACACCAGCGTTCCACCTGCCCTTTCGGCCTACACCAGCGTTCCACCTGCCCTTTCGGCCTACACCAGCGTTCGTTCCACCTGCCCTTTCGGCCTACACCAGCGTTCCACCAGACAGTTCGGCCTACACCAGCGTTCCACCAGACAGTTCGGCCTACACCAGCGTTCCACCTGCCCTTTTGGCCTACACCAGCGTTCCACCTGCCCTTTCGGCCTACACCAGCGTTCCACCTGCCCTTTCGGCCTACACCAGCGTTCCACCTGCCCTTTCAGCCAACACCAGCGTTCCACCTGCCCTTTCAGCCTACACCAGCGTTCCACCTGCCCTTTCAGCCTACACCAGCGTTCCACCTGCCCTGTTGGCCTACACCAGTGTTCCACCAGACAGTTCGGCCTACATTAGCGTTCCACCAGACAGTTCGGCCTACACCAGCGTTCCACCTGCCCTTTTGGCCTACACCAGCGTTCCACCTGCCCTTTCGGCCTACACCAGCGTTCCACCTGCCCTTTTGGCCTACACCAGCGTTCCACCTGCCCTTTCGGCCTACACCAGCGTTCCACCTGCCCTTTCAGCCTACACAAGCGTTCCACCTGCCCTTTCGGCCTACACCAGCGTTCCACCTGCCCTTTCGGCCTACACCAGCGTTCCACCTGCCCTTTCGGCCTACACCAGCGTTCCACCTGCCCTTTCGGCCTACACCAGCGTTCCACCTGCCCTTTCAGCCAACACCAGCGTTCCACCTGCCCTTTTAGCCTACACCAGCGTTCCACCTGCCCTTTCAGCCTACACCAGCGTTCCACCTGCCCTTTTGGCCTACACCAGTGTTCCACCTGCCATTTCGGCCTACACCAGCGTTCCACCAGACAGTTTCGGCCTACACCAGCGTTCCACCTGCCCTTTCGGCCTACACCAGCGTTCCACCTGCCCTTTCGGCCTACACCAGCGTTCCACCTGCCCTTTCGGCCTACACCAGCGTTCCACCTGCCCTTTTGGCCTACACCAGCGTTCCACCTGCCCTTTAGGCCTACGCCAGCGTTCCACCTGCCCTTTTGGCCTACACCAGCGTTCCACCTGCCCTCTCAGCCTACACCAGCGTTCCACCTGCCCTTTTGGCCTACACCAGCGTTCCACCTGCCCTTTCGGCCTACACCAGCGTTCCACCTGCCCTTTCGGCCTACACCAGCGTTCCACCTGCCCTTTCGGCCTACACCAGCGTTCCACCTGCCCTTTCAGCCAACACCAGCGTTCCACCTGCCCTTTCAGCCTACACCAGCGTTCCACCTGCCCTTTCAGCCTACACCAGCGTTCCACCTGCCCTTTTGGCCTACACCAGCGTTCCACCTGCCCTTTCGGCCTACACCAGCGTTCCACCAGACAGTTCGGCCTACACCAGCGTTCCACCTGCCCTTTCGGTCTACACCAGCGTTCCACCTGCCCTTTCGGCCTACACCAGCGTTCCACCTGCCGTTTCGGCCTACACCAGCGTTCCACCTGCCCTTTCGGCCTACACCAGCGTTCCACCTGCCCTTTCAGCCTACACCAGCGTTCCACCTGCCCTTTCGGCCTACACCAGCGTTCCACCTGCCCTTTCGGCCTACACCAGCGTTCCACCTGCCCTTTCGGCCTACACCAGCGTTCCACCTTCCCTTTCGGCCTACACCAGTGTTCCACCTGCCCTTCCGGCCTACACCAGCGTTCCACCTGTCCTTTCAGCCTACACCAGCGTTCCACCTGCCCTTTCGGCCTACACCAGCGTTCCACCTGCCCTTTCAGCCAACACCAGCGTTCCACCTGCCCTTTCAGCCTACACCAGCGTTCCACCTGCCCTTTCAGCCTACACCAGCGTTCCACCTGCCCTTTTGGCCTACACCAGTGTTCCACCTGCCATTTCGACCTACACCAGCGTTCCACCAGACAGTTCGGCCTACACCAGCGTTCCACCTGCCCTTTCGGCCTACACCAGCGTTCCACCTGCCCTTTCGGCCTACACCAGCGTTCCACCTGCCGTTTCGGCCTACACCAGCGTTCCACCTGCCCTTTTGGCCTACACCAGCGTTCCACCTGCCCTTTAGGCCTACGCCAGCGTTCCACCTGCCCTTTTGGCCTACACCAGCGTTCCACCTGCCCTTCAGCCTACACCAGCGTTCCACCTGCCCTTTTGGCCTACACCAGCGTTCCACCTGCCCTTTCGGCCTACACCAGCGTTCCACCTGCCCTTTCGGCCTACACCAGCGTTCCACCTGCCCTTTCGGCCTACACCAGCGTTCCACCTGCCCTTTCAGCCAACACCAGCGTTCCACCTGCCCTTTCAGCCTACACCAGCGTTCCACCTGCCCTTTCAGCCTACACCAGCGTTCCACCTGCCCTTTTGGCCTACACCAGCGTTCCACCTGCCCTTTCGGCCTACACCAGCGTTCCACCAGACAGTTCGGCCTACACCAGCGTTCCACCTGCCCTTTCGGTCTACACCAGCGTTCCACCTGCCCTTTCGGCCTACACCAGCGTTCCCACCTGCCGTTTCGGCCTACACCAGCCGTTCCACCTGCCCTTTCGGCCTACACCAGCGTTCCACCTGCCCTTTCAGCCTACACCAGCGTTCCACCTGCCCTTTCGGCCTACACCAGCGTTCCACCTGCCCTTTCGGCCTACACCAGCGTTCCACCTGCCCTTTCGGCCTACACCAGCGTTCCACCTTCCCTTTCGGCCTACACCAGTGTTCCACCTGCCCTTCCGGCCTACACCAGTGTTTCCACCTGTCCTTTCAGCCTACACCAGCGTTCCACCTGCCCTTTCGGCCTACACCAGCGTTCCACCGTTCCACCTGCCCTTTCGGCCTACACCAGCGTTCCACCTGCCCTTTTCGGCCTACACCAGCGTTCCACCTGCCCCTTTCGGCCTACACCAGCGTTCCACCTGCCCTTTTCCAGCCTACACCAGCGTTCCACCTGCCCTTTACACCAGCGTTCCAACCTGCCTTTCGGCCTACACCAGCGTTCCACCTGCCCTTTCGGCCTACACCAGCGTTCCACCTGCCCTTTCGGCCTACACCAGCGTTCCACCTGCCCTTTCGGCCTACACCAGCGTTCCACCTGCCCTTTCGGCCTACACCAGCGTTCCACCTGCCCTTTCAGCCTACACCAGCGTTCCACCTGCCCTTTCAGCCTACACCAGCGTTCCACCTGCCCTTTTGGCCTACACCAGTGTTTCCACCAGACAGTTCCTTTCCACCAGCGTTCCAGAGCGTTCCAGTTCGGCCTACACCAGCGTTCCACCTGCCCTTTCGGCCTACACCAGCGTTCCACCTGCCCTTTCGGCCTACACCAGCGTTCCACCTGCCCTTTTGGCCTACACCAGCGTTCCACCTGCCCTTTCGGCCTACACCAGCGTTCCACCTGCCCTTTCAGCCTACACCAGCGTTCCACCTGCCCTTTCGGCCTACACCAGCGTTCGTTCCACCAGCCCTTTCCACCGGCCTACACCAGCGTTCCACCTGCCCTTTCGGCCTACACCAGCGTTCCACCTGCCCTTTCGGCCTACACCAGCGTTCCACCTGCCCTTTCGGCCTACACCAGCGTTCCACCTGCCCCTTTCGGCCTACACCAGCGTTCCACCTGCCCTTTTCGGCCTACACCAGCGTTCCACCTGCCCTTTCAGCCTACACCAGCGTTCCACCTGCCTTTGGCCTACACCAGTTCCACCTGCCCTTTCAGCCTACACCAGCGTTACTTGCCCTTTTGGCAGTGTTCCACCTGCCTTTCGGCCTACACCAGCGTTCCACCAGACAGTTCGGCCTACACCAGCGTTCCACCTGCCCTTTCGGCCTACACCAGCGTTCCACCTGCCCTTTTGGCCTACACCAGCGTTCCACCTGCCCTTTCGGCCTACACCAGCGTTCCCACCCTGCCCTTTTGGCCTACACCAGCGTTCCACCTGCCCTTTCGGCCTACACCAGCGTTCACCTGCCCTTTTCGGCCTACACCAGCGTTCCACCTGCCCTTTCAGCCTACACCAGCGTTCCAACCTGCCCCTTTTCGGCCTACACCAGCGTTCCACCTGCCCTTTCGGCCTACACCAGCGTTCCACCTGCCCTTTCGGCCTACACCAGCGTTCCACCTGCCCTTTCGGCCAACACCAGCGTTCCACCTGCCCTTTCAGCCTACACCAGCGTTCCACCTGCCCTTTCAGCCTACACCAGCGTTCCACCTGCCCTTTTGGCCTACACCAGCGTTCCACCAGACAGTTCGGCCTACACCAGCGTTCCACCAGACAGCCCTTTCGGCCTACACCAGCGTTCCACCTGCCCTTTTGGCCTACACCAGCGTTCCACCTGCCCTTTCGGCCTACACCAGCGTTCCACCTGCCTTTTCGGCCTACACCAGCGTTCCACCTGCCCTTTCGGCCTACACCAGCGTTCGCCCTTTCGGCCTACACCAGCGTTCCACCTGCCCTTTCAGCCTACACCAGCGTTCCACCTGCCCTTTCGGCCTACACCAGCGTTCCACCTGCCCTTTCGGCCTACACCAGCGTTCCACCTGCCCTTTCGCCTACACCAGCGTTCCACCTGCCCTTTCAGCCTACACCAGCGTTCCACCTGCCCTTTTTCAGCCTACACCAGCGTTTCCACCTGCCCTTTCAGCCTACACCAGCGTTCCACCTGCCCTTTCGGCCTACACCAGCGTTCCACCTGCCCTTTGGCCTACACCAGCGTTCCACCCTTTCGGCCTACACCAGCGTTCCACCACACAGTTCGGTACACCAGCGTTCCACCTGCCCTTTCGGCCTACACCAGCGTTCCACCTGCCCTTTCGGCCTACACCAGCGTTCCACCTGCCCTTTCGGCCTACACCAGCGTTCCACCTGCCCTTTCGGCCTACACCAGCGTTCCACCTGCCCTTTTGGCCTACACCAGCGTTCCACCTGCCCTTTCGGCCTACACCAGCGTTCCACCTGCCCTTGGCCTACACCAGCGTTCCACCTGCCCTTTCGGCCTACACCAGCGTTCCACCTGCCTTTTTACACCAGCGTTCCACCTGCCCTTTCGGCCTACACCAGCGTTCCACCTGCCCTTTGCCTACACCAGCGTTCCACCTGCCCTTTCGGCCTACACCACCAGCGTTCCACCTACACCAGCGTTCCACCTGCCCTTTTGGCCTACACCAGCGTTCCACCTGTCCTTTCGGCCTACACCAGCGTTCCACCTGCCCTTTCGGCCTACACCAGCGTTCCACCTGCCCTTTCGGCCTACACCAGCGTTCCACCTGCCCTTTCAGCCTACACCAGCGTTCCACCTTTCGGCCTACACCAGCGCGTTCCACCTGCCCTTCGGCCTACACCAGCGTTCCACCTGCCCTTTCGGCCTACACCAGCGTTCCACCTGCCCTTTCGGCCTACACCAGCGTTCCACCTGCCCTTTGGGCCTACACCAGCGTTCCACCTGCCCTTTCGGCCTACACCAGCGTTCCACCTGCCCTTTCAGCCTACACCAGCGTTCCACCTGCCCTTTCGGCCACCAGCGTTTCCACCTGCCCTTTCGGCCTACACCAGCGTTCCACCTGCCCTTTCGGCCTACACCAGCGTTCCACCTGCCCTTTGGCACCAGTGTTTTCGGCCTACATTAGCGTTCCACTTCATTCGCCTACACCAGCGTTCCAACACCAGCGTTCCACCTGCCCTTTCGGCCTACACCAGCGTTCACCTGCCCCTTTTGGCCTACACCAGCTCCACCTGCCTTTCGGCCTACACCAGCGTTCCACCTGCCCTCAGCCTACACCAGCGTTCCACCTGCCCTTTCGGCCTACACCAGCGTTCCACCTGCCCTTTCGGCCTACACCAGCGTTCCACCTGCCCTTTCGGCCTACACCAGCGTTCCACCTGCCCTTTCGGCCTACACCAGCGTTCCACCTGCCCTTTCAGCCAACACCAGCGTTCCACCTGCCCTTTCAGCCTACACCAGCGTTCCACCTGCCCTTTTCAGCCTACACCAGCGTTTTCCACCTGCCCTTTTGGCCTACACCAGTGTTCCACCTGCCATTTCGGCCTACACCAGCGTTCCACCTGCCCTTTCGGCCTACACCAGCGTTCCACCTGCCCCTTTCGGCCTACACCAGCGTTCCACCTGCCCTTTTCGGCCTACACCAGCGTTCCACCTGCCCTTTCGGCCTACACCAGCGTTCCACCTGCCCTTTTGGCCTACACCAGCGTTCCACCTGCCCTTTAGGCCTACGCCAGCGTTCCACCTGCCCTTTTGGCCTACACCAGCGTTCCACTGCCCTCTCAGCCTACACCAGCGTTCCACCTGCCCTTTTGGGCCTACACCAGCGTTCCACCTGCCCTTTCGGCCTACACCAGCGTTCCACCTGCCCCTTTCGGCCTACACCAGCGTTCCACCTGCCCTTTCGGCCTACACCAGCGTTCCACCTGCCCTTTCAGCCAACACCAGCGTTCCACCTGCCCTTTCAGCCTACACCAGCGTTCCACCTGCCCTTTCAGCCTACACCAGCGTTCCACCTGCCCTTTTGCCTACACCAGCGTTCCACCTGCCCTTTCGGCCTACACCAGCGTTCCACCAGACAGTTCGGCCTACACCAGCGTTCCACCTGCCCTTTCGGTCTACACCAGCGTTCCACCTGCCCTTTCGGCCTACACCAGCGTTCCACCTGCCGTTTCGGCCTACACCAGCGTTCCACCTGCCCTTTCGGCCTACACCAGCGTTCCACCTGCCCTTTCAGCCTACACCAGCGTTCCACCTGCCCTTTCGGCCTACACCAGCGTTCCACCTGCCCTTTCGGCCTACACCAGCGTTCCACCTGCCCTTTCGGCCTACACCAGCGTTCCACCTTCCCTTTCGGCCTACACCAGTGTTCCACCTGCCCTTCCGGCCTACACCAGTGTTCCACCTGTCCTTTCAGCCTACACCAGCATTCCACCTGCCCTTTCGGCCTACACCAGCGTTCGTTCCACCAGCCCTTTCGGCCTACACCAGCGTTCCACCTGCCCTTTCGGCCTACACCAGCGTTCCACCTGCCCTTTCGGCCTACACCAGCGTTCCACCTGCCCTTTCGGCCTACACCAGCGTTCCACCTGCCCTTTCGGCCTACACCAGCGTTCCACCTGCCCTTTCGGCCTACACCAGCGTTCCACCTGCCCTTTCGGCCTACACCAGCGTTCCACCTGCCCTTTCGGCCTACACCAGCGTTCCACCTACCCTTTCAGCCTACACCAGCGTTCCGCCTGCCCTTTCGGCCTACACCAGCGTTCCACCTGCCCTTTCAGCCAACACCAGCGTTCCACCTGCCCTTTCAGCCTACACCAGCGTTCCACCTGCCCTTTCAGCCTACACCAGCGTTCCACCTGCCCTTTTGGCCTTAACCAGTGTTCCACCAGACAGTTCGGCCTACATTAGCGTTCCACCAGACAATTCGGCCTACACCAGCGTTACACCTGCCCTTTCAGCCTACACCAGCGTTCCACCTGCCCTTTTGGCCTACACCAGCGTTCCACCTGCCCTTTTGGCCTACACCAGCGTTCCACCTGCCCTTTCAGCCTACACCAGCGTTCCACCTGCCCTTTCGGCCTACAACCAGCGTTCCACACTGCCATTTCGCCTACACCAGCGTTCCACCTACACCAGCGTTCCACCTGCCCTTTCGGCCTACACCAGCGTTCCACCTGCCCTTTCAGCCACACAGCGTTCCACCTGCCCTTTCAGCTACACTAGCGTTCCACCTGCCCTTTCAGCCTACACCAGCGTTCCACCTGCCCTTTCAGCCTACACCAGCGTTCCACAGACAGTTTGGCCTACACCATGTTTCCACCAGACATTTGGCCTACACCAGCGTTCCACCTGCCCTTTCGGCCTACACCAGCGTTCCACCTGCCCTTTTGGCCTACACCAGCGTTCCACCTGCCCTTTCGGCCTACACCAGCGTTCCACCAGCCCTTTTGGCCTACACCAGCGTTCCACCTGCCCTTTCGGCCTACGCCAGCGTTCCACCTGCCCTTTTGGCCTACACCAGCGTTCCACCTGCCCTCTCAGCCTACACCAGCGTTCCACCTGCCCTTTTGGCCTACACCAGCGTTCCACCTGCCCTTCGCCTACACCAGCGTTCCCTGCCCTTTCGGCCTACACCAGCGTTCCACCTGCCCTTTCGGCCTACACCAGCGCTCACCTGCCCTTTCGGCCTACACCAGCGTTCCACCTGCCCTTTCAGCCTACACCAGCGTTCCACCTGCCCTTTTGGCCTACACCAGTGTTCCACCAAACAGTTCAGCCTACATTAGCGTTCCACCAGACAGTTCGGCCTACACCAGCGTTCCACCTGCCCTTTGGGCCTACACCAGCGTTCCACCTGCCTTTCGGCCTCACCAGCGTTCCACCTGCCCTTTGGCCTACACCAGCGTTCCACCTGCCCTTTTCGGCCCTACACCAGCGTTTCCACCTGCCCTTTCAGCCTACACACACCAGCGTTCCACCAGACAGTTCGGCCTACACCAGCGTTCCCCCAGACAGTCGGCCTACAAGCGTTTCCACCTGCCGCTCTCGGCCTACACCAGCGTTCCACCTGCCTCTTTCGGCCTGAACCAGCGTTTCCACCTGCCCTTTCGGCCTACACCAGCGTTCCACCTGCCCTTTTGGCCTACACCAGCGTTTCCACCTGCCCTTTCAGCCTACACCAGCGTTCCACCTGCCCTTTCAGCCAACACCAGTTCCCCAGAACAGTTTCGGCCTACACCAGCGTTCCACCAGACTTTCGGCCTACACCAGCGTTCCACCTGCCCTTTCGGCCTACACCAGCGTTCCACCTGCCCTTTTGGCCAACACCAGCGTTCCCACCTGCCCTTTCGGCCTACACCAGCGTTTCCACCTGCCCTTTTGGCCTACACCAGCGTTCCACCTGCCCTTTCGGCCTACGCCAGCGTTCCACCTGCCCTTTTGGCCTACACCAGCGTTCCACCTGCCCTCTCAGCCTACACCAGCGTTCCACTGCCCTTTTGGCCTACACAGCGTTCCAGCGTTCCACCTGCCCTTTCGGCCCTACACAGCGTTTCCTGCCCTTTCGGCCTACACCAGTTCCACCGCCCTTTCAGCCAACACCAGCGTTCCACCTGCGGCCTTTACACCAGCGTTCCACCTGCCTTTCGGCCTCCAACTTCCCTTTGCGTTCCACTGCATTTTCGGCCTGTTCCACCTACCTTTTCAGCCTACACCAGCGTTCCACCTGCCTTTTGGCCTACACCCGTGCCACCAGACAGTTCGGGGCTCACCAGCGTTCCACCTGCCCTTTCGGCCTACACCAGCGTTCCACCTGCACTGCCCTTTCGGCCTACACCAGCGTTCCACCTGCCCTTTTCGGCCTACACCAGCGTTCCACCTGCCCTTTCGGCCTACACCAGCGTTCCACCTGCCCTTTCAGCCTACCCACCAGCGTTCCACCTGCCCTTTTCGGCCTACACCAGCGTTCCCACCGCCTTTTCGGCCTACACCAGCGTTCCACCTGCCCTTTCACCCTACACCAGCGTTCCACCTGCCCTTTCGGCCAACACCAGCGTTCCACCTGCCCTTTTGCCTACACCAGCGTTCCACCTGCCCTTTCAGCCTACACCAGCGTTCCACCTGCCCTTTTGGCCTACACCAGCGTTCCACCAGACTTCCCTACACCAGCGTTCCACCAGACAGTTCGGCCTACACCAGCGTTCACCTGCCCTTTCGGCCTACACCAGCGTTCCACCTGCCCTTTCGGCCCTGAACCAGCGTTCACCTGCCCTTTCGGCTACACCAGCGTTCCACCTGCCCTTTCGGCCTACACAGCGTTCCACCTGCCCTTTCGGCCTACACCAGCGTTCCACCTGCCCTTTCAGCCAACACCAGCGTCCACCTGCCCTTTCAGCCTACACCAGCGTTCCACCCTGCCCTTTCAGCCTACACCAGCGTTCCACCTGCCCTTTTGGCCTACACCAGTGTTCCACAAGACAGTTCAGCTACACCAGTTCCACCAGACAGTTCGGCTACACCAGCGTTTCACCTGCCCTTTCGGCCTACACCAGCGTTCCACCTGCCCGTTTCGCCTACACCAGCGTTCCACCTGCCCTTTGGCCTACACCAGCGTTCCACCTGCCCTTTCGGCCTACACCAGCGTTCCACCTGCCCTTTTGGCCTACACCAGCGTTTCCACCTGCCCTTTCGGCCTACACCAGCGTTTCCACCTGCCCTTTTGGCCTACACCAGCGTTCCACCTGCCCTTTCAGCCTACACCAGCGTTCATCCTGCCCTTTTGGCCTACACCAGCGTTCCACTTTCGGCCTACACCAGCGTTCACCTGTCGGCCTACACCAGCGTTCACCTGCCCTTTCGCCTACACCAGCGTTCCACCTGCCCTTATCGCCAACCAGCGTTCCACCTGCCCTTTCGCCTACACCAGCGTTCCACCCTGCCCTTTCGGCCTACACCAGCGTTCCACCTGCCCTTTTGGCCTACACCAGCGTTCCACTGCCCTTTCGGCCTACACCAGCGTTCCACCAGCCTACACCAGCGTCGTCAGCCTACACCAGCGTTCCACCTGCCCTTTTCGGCCTACACCAGCGTTCCACCTGCCCTTTCGGCCTACACCAGCGTTCCACCTGCCCTTTCGGCCTACACCAGCGTTCCACCTGCCCTTTCGGCCTACACCAGCGTTCCACCTGCCCTTTTGGCCTACACCAGCGTTCCACCTGCCCTTTCAGCCTACACCAGCCGTTCCACCTGCCCTTTTGCCTACACCAGCGTTCCACCTGCCCTTCGCCTACACCAGCGTTCCACCTGCCCAGTTCGGCCTACCACTCAGCGTTCCACCTGCCCTTTCGCCTACACAGCGTTCCACCTGCCCTTTCGGCCTACACCAGCGTTCCACCTGCCCTTTCGGCCTACACCAGCGTTCCACCTGCCCTTTCGGCCTACACCAGCGTTCCACCTGCCCTTTCCACCTGCCTACACCAGCGTTCCACCCCTGCCCTTCTCAGCCTACACCAGCGTTCCACCTGCCCTTTCGGCCTACACCAGCGTTCCACCTGCCCTTTCGGCCTACACCAGCGCCTTTTACACCACGTTCCACTTTTCGGCCTACACCAGCGTTCCCACCTGCCCTTTTCGGCCTACACCAGCATTCCAACCTGCCCTTTCGGCCTACACCAGCGTTCCACCTGCCCTTTCGGCCTACACCAGCGTTCCACCTTGCCCCCTTTTGGCCTACACCAGCGTTCCACCTGCCCTTTCGGCCTACACCAGCGTTCCACCTGCCCTTTCGGCCTACACCAGCGTTCCACCTGCCCTTTCGGCCTACACCAGCGTTCCACCTGCCCTTTCGGCCTACACCAGCGTTCCACCTGCCCTTTCAGCCTACATCAGCGTTCCACCTGCCCTTTCAGCCTACACCAGCGTTCCACCTGCCCTTTCAGCCTACACCAGCGTTCCACCTGCCCTTTTCGGCCTACACCAGCGTTCCACCTGCCCTTTCGGCCTACACCAGCGTTCTGACAGTTCGCCTGCCTTTCGGCCTACACCAGCGTTCCACCTGCCCTTTCCGGCCTACACCAGCGTTCCACCTGCCCTTTCGCCTACACCAGCATTCCAGCCTGCCCTTTGGCCTACAACCAGCGTTCCACCTGCCCTTTTTTTCAGGCCTACACCAGCGTTCCACCTGCCCTTTCGGCCTACACCAGCGTTCCCTGCCCTTTCGGCCTACACCAGTTTGTTCCACCTGCCCTTTCGGCCTACACCCAGCGTTCCACCTGCCTTTCACCAGCATTCCACCTGCCCTTTACACCAGCGTTCCACCTGCCCTTTCGGCCTACACCAGCGTTCCACCTGCCCTTTCGGCCTACACCAGCGTTCCACCTGCCCTTTCGCCTACACCAGCGTTCCACCTGCCCTTTCCCTCACCAGCGTTCCACCTGCCTTTCGGCCTACACCAGCGTTCCACCTGCCTTTCGGCCTACACCAGCGTTCCACCTGCCCTTTCGGCCTACACCAGCGTTCCACCTGCCCTTTCGGCCTACACCAGCGTTCCACCTGCCCTTTCGGCCTACACCAGCGTTCCACCTGCCCTTTCGGCCTACACCAGCGTTCCACCTGCCCTTTCGGCCTACACCAGCGTTCCACCTGCCCTTTCGGCCTACACCAGCGTTCCACCTGCCCTTTCGGCCTACACCAGCGTTCCACCTGCCCTTTCGGCCTACACCAGCGTTCCACCTGCCCTTTCGGCCTACACCAGCGTTTCACCTGCCCTTTCGGCCTACACCAGCGTTCGCTGCCCTTTCGGCCTACACCAGCGTTCCACCTGCCCTTTCGGCCTACACCAGCGTTCCACCTGCCCCTTTCGGCCTACACCAGCGTTCCACCTGCCCTTTCGGGCCTACACCAGCGTTCCACCTGCCCTTTCGGCCTACACCAGCGTTCCACCTGCCCTTTCGGCCTCCTGCCTTGTCGGCCTCCAGCGTTCCCCTGCCCTTTCGGCCTACACCAGCGTTCCAACTGCCCTTTCGGCCTACACCAGCGTTCCACCTGCCTTTTCGGCCTACACCAGCGTTCCACCTGCCCTTTCGGCCTACACCAGCGTTCCCCACCTGCCCTTTCGGCCTACACCAGCGTTCCACCTGCCCTTTCGGCCTACACCAGCGTTCCACCTGCCCTTTCGGCCTACACCAGCGTTCCACCTGCCCTTTCGGCCTACACCAGCGTTCCACCTGCCCTTTCGGCCTACACCAGCGTTCCACCTGCCCTTTCGGCCTACAACCAGCGTTCCAACCTGCCTTTCGGCCTACACCAGCGTTCCACCTGCCCTTTCGGCCTACACCAGCGTTCCACCTTCCCTTTCGGCCTACACCAGCGTTCCACCTGCCCTTTCGGCCCTACACCAGCGTTCCACCTGCCCTTTCGGCCTACACCAGCGTTCCAACCTGCCCTTTCGGCCTACACCAGCGTTCCACCTGCCCTTTCGGCCTACACCAGCGCGTTCCACCTGCCCTTTGGCCTACACCCAGGCGTTCCACCTGCCCTTTCGGCCTACACCAGCTTTCGTGCGTTCCACCTGCCCTTTTTCGGCCTACCACCAGTGTTCGTTCCACCCCCCTTTTCGGCCTACACCAGCGTTCCACCTGCCTTTCGGCCTTACACCAGCGTTCCACCTGCCCTTTCGGCCTACACCAGCGTTCCACCTGCCCTTTCGGCCTACACCCAGCGTCGGCCTTACACCAGCGTTCCACCTGCCCTTTTGGCCTACACCAGCGTTCCACCTGCCCTACAACAACGTTCGGCCTACACCAGCGTTCCACCTGCCCTTTCGGCCTACACCAGCGTTCCACCTGCCCTTTCGGCCTACACCAGCGTTCCACCTGCCCTTTCCAGCCTACAACCAGTGTTCCACCTGCCCCTTTTGGCCTACACCAGCGTTTTCCACCTGCCCTTTTCGGCCTACACCAGCGTTCCACCTGCCCTTTCAGCCTACACCAGCGTTCCACCTGCCCTTTTCCGGCCTACACCAGACTTCGGCGGCTACACCAGCGTTCCACAGACAGCCCTTTCGGCCTACACCAGCGTTCCACCTGCCCTTTCGGCCTAACATTCCAGCGTTCCACCTGCCTTTCGGCCTACACCAGCGTTCCACCTTGCCCTTCAGCCTAACCAGCGTTCCACCTGCCCTTTTCGGCCTACCACCAGCGTTTCCACCCTTGCCCTTTCGGCCTACACCAGCGTTCCACCTGCCCTTTCGCCTACACCAGCGTTCCACCTGCCCCTTTCGGCCTACACCAGCGTTCCACCTGCCCTTTCCCCTACCCCAGCGTTCCACCTGCCCTTTCGGCCTACACCAGCGGCGTTCCACCTGCCCTTTCGGCCTACACCAGCGTTCCACCTGCCCTTTCAGCCTACACCAGTTTTCGTTCACCTGCCCTTTCGGCCTAGTTCCACCCCCACCAGCGTTCCAACCAGCCCTTTCGGCCTACACCAGCGTTCCACCTGCCCTTTCGGCCTCCAGACCCAGTTCGGCCTACACCAGCGTTTCCACCTGCTCCCTTTTCGGCCTACACCAGCGTTCCACCTGCCCTTTTTCGGCCTACACCAGTTCCACCTGCCACTTTTCCACTACCACCAGCAGTTCCACCTGCCTTCGGCCTACACCAGCGTTCCCACCAGCCTTTTCGGCCTACACCAGCGCCCTTTTCCACCTGCCCTTTCGGCCTACACCAGCGTTCAACAGTTTCGCTACACTACAGCGTTCAACCTGCCCTTTTTCGGCCTACACCAGCGTTCCACCTGCCCTTTCGGCCTACACCAGCGTTCCACCTGCCCTTTCGGCCTACACCAGCGGTTCCCACCTGCCCTTTTGGCCTAACAACCAGCGTCCGTTCCCACCTGCCCCCTTTCGGCTACACCAGCGTTTCCACCTGCCCTTTTGGCCTACACCAGCGTTCCACCTACCCCTCGGCGTTCACCTGCTATTCCACCAGACTTCGGCCTACACCAGCGTTCCACCTGCCCTTTCGGCCTACACCAGCGTTCCACCTGCCCTTTTGGCCTACACCAGCGTTCCACCTGCCCTTTCGGCCTACACCAGCGTTTCCACCCTGCCCTTTCAGCCTACACCAGCGTTTTCCAACCTGCCCTTTTCGGCCCTACACCAGCGTCCACCAACAGCTCCCTTTCGGCCTACACCAGCGTTCCACCTGCGTCCACCTGCCCTTTCGGCCTACACCAGCGTTCCACCTGCCCTTTCCCTAACACCAGCGTTCCACCTGCCCTTTCGGCTATCACACCAGCGTTCCACCTGCCCTTTTGCAGCGTTACAGACAGCCTACACCAGCGTTCCATCCTGCCTTTCGCTTACACCAGCGTTCCACCTGCCCTTATCACTGGCCCTTTTGGCCTACACCAGCGTTCCACCTGCCCTTTCAGCCTACACCAGCGTTCCACCTTTCGCCTACACCAGCGTTTCCACCTTTGCCCTTTGGCCTACAACACCACCAGCGTTCCACCAGCCCTTTCGGCTTACACCGCGTTTCCAGGCACCTGCCCTTTCGGCCTAACACCAGCGTTCCACCTGCCGCCAGTCCCAGTTCGGCCTACACCAGCGTTCCACCTGCCCTTTCAGCCTACACCAGCGTTCCACCTGCCTTTTTCAGCCCTACGTACACCAGCGTTCCACCTGCCCTTTTTGGCCTACACCAGCGTCCACCTCTTTTGGCCTACACCCAGCGTTCCACCTGCCCTTTTGGCCTACACCAGCGTTCCACCTGCCCTTTCGGCCTACGCCAGCGTTCCACCTGCCCTGCCTTTAGCCTACACCAGCGTTCCACCTGCCCCTCTTCAGCCTACACCAGCGTTCCACCCTGCCCTTTGGCCTACACCAGCGTTCCACCTCCCTTTCGGCCTACACCAGCGTTCCACCTGCCCCTTTCCGGCCTACACCAGCGTTCCACCTGCCCTTTCGGCCTACACCAGCGTTCCACCTGCCCTTTCAGCCATACACCAGCGTTCCACCTGCTACCCTTTCAGCCAACACCAGCGATTTCCACCTGCCCTTTTGGCCTACCACCAGCGTTCCACCTGCCCTTTTGGCCTACACCAGCGTTCCACCAGACAGTTCGGCCTACCACCAGCGTTCCACCTGCCGCCTGCGCCCCCTCCACTTTCGGCCTACAACCAGCGTTCCACCTGCCCCTGCCCTTTCGCCTACACCAGCGTTCCACCTGCCCTTTCGGCCTACACCAGCGTTCCACCTGCCCTTTGGCTTACACCAGCGTTCCACCTGCCCTGCCCTTTTTGCCTACACCAGCGTTCCACCTGCCCTTTTCGGCCTACACCAGGTTCCATCCTGCGCCTTTCCGGCCTGAGCACCCCAGCGTTCCACTGCCGCTTTGCCCGTTTTGCCCTTTCGGCCTACACCAGCGTTACCACCCCCACCCTGCCCTCTTCCAGCGCCTTCACCAGAGTTCCCACCTGCCCTGCCCTCCACTTTGGCCTACACCAGTTCGGCGTTTCCACCTGCCCTTTCGGCCTACACCAGCGTTCCACCAGCCCTTTCGGCCTTACACCAGCGTTCCACCTTGCCCTTTCGGGCCTACACCAGCGTTTCCACCTGCCCTTTCGGGCCTACACCAGCGTTCCACCTGCCCTTTCGGCCTACACCAGCGTTCCACCTGCCCCTTTTGGCCTACACCAGCGTTCCACTGCCCTTTCAGCCTTACACCAGCGTTCCACCTGCCCTCTCAGCCTACACCAGCGTTCCACCTGCCCTTTCGGGCCTACACCAAGCGTTCCACCTGCCCTTTTCGGCCTACAACCAGCGTTCGTTCCACTAGACAGCCCTTTCGGCCGTACACCAGCGTTCCACCAGACAGTTTTCGGCCTACCACCAGCATTCCACCTGCCTTTCGGCCTACACCAGCGTTCCACCTGCCCTTTCGGCCTACACCAGCATTCCACCTGCCCTTTTGGCCTACACCAGCGTTCCACCTGCCCTTTCGGCCTACACCAGCGTTCCACCTGCCCTTTCGGCCTACACCAGCGTTCCACCTGCCCTTTCGGCCTACACCAGCGTTTTTGTTCCACCCTGCCCCTTTCGGCCTACACCAGCGTTCCACCTGCCTTTCGGCCTACACCAGCTTCCACCTGCCCTTTCACTTGGCCTACACCAGCGTTGTGCCCTTCCACCTGCCCTTTCCGGCCTACACCAGCGTTCCACCTGCCCTTTTGCCTACCAGCGTTTCCACCTTTGCCCGTTCCTCGGCCTACAACCAGCGTTCCACCTGCCCTGTTGGCCTGCCTTTCGGCCTACACCAGCGTTCCACCCTTGCCTTCGGCCTCAGCTTACACACCATCGGCCAGCGATTCCACCTGCCTTTTCGGCCCTACACCAGCGTTCCACCTTTGCACCTTTTCGGCCTACACCCGTCCAACACCAGCGTTCCATCCTGCCCTTTCGGCCTACACCAGCGCTTCCACCTGCCTTTCAGCTACACCAGCGTTCCACCTGCCCTTTTCGCCTACCACCTCCTTTCCCTACAGCGCTTTTACACCAGCGTTCCACCTGCCCTTTCGGCCTACACCAGCGTTTGCCCTTTGGCCTGTTCCACCTTGCCTACACCAGCGCCTACACCAGCCGTTCCACCTGCCCTTTCGGCATCCAGCCTGCCCTTTCGGCCTAACACCAGCCACCACCACACCTTTTTATCGGCCCTTTCGGCCTACACCAGCGTTCCACCTGCCCTTTCGGCCTATCACCAGCGCCTTGGCCTACACCAGCGTTCACCTGCCTTTCGCCTACACCAGCGTTTCCACCTGCCCTTTCGCCTACACCAGCGTTCCACCTGGCCCTTTCGGCCTACGCCAGCGTTCCACCTGCCCTTTCGGCCTACACCAGCGTTCGTTTCCACCTGCCCTTTCGGCCTACACCAGCGTTCCACCAGACAGTTTTTCGGCCTACACCAGCGTTCCAACCTAAAGCCTTTTGCCTACACCAGCGTTCCCACCTGCCCTTTCGGCCTACACCAGCGTTCCACCTGCCCTTTTCGGCCTCACCACAGCGTTCCACCTGCCCTTTCGGCCCTACACCAGGCGTTCCACCAGACTTCGGCAGCTCCCTTTTCGGCCTACACCAGCGTTTCCACCTGCCCTTTCGGCCTACACCAGCCGTTCCACCTGCCCTTTCGGCCTACACCAGAAACGTTCCACCTCCTTTCGGCCTACACCAGCGTTCCACCTGCCCTTTCGGCCTAACACCAGCGTTCCTAGGCCTGCCCTTTCGGCCTACCCACCAGCGTTCCACCTGCCCTTTCGGCCTACACCAGCGTTCCACCTGCCCTTTCGGCCTACACCAGCCGTTTCCACCTGCCCTTTTTCGGCCTACCACCAGCGTTCCACCTGCCCTTTTCGGCCTACACCAGCGTGCCCCTTTCCCACCATGCCCTTTTCGGCCTACACCATGCGTTCCACCTGTTCCACTTCCCCTTTTCGGCCTACACCAGCGTTCCACCTGCCCTTTCGGGCGGTTCACAACCTCTGCCCTTTCGGGCCCGGTACACCAGCGTTTCCACGACCACGTTCCACCGCCCTTTCGGCCTACACCACCTGCCCTTTCGCACCAGTTCCACCTGCCCTTTCGGCTACACCAAAGTTCGGCCTGTTCCACCTGCGGCCTCCCAGCGTTCCACCGCCCCTTTCGGTCCCCTACACCCAGCGTTTTAACCCACCTGCCCTTTCGGCCTACACCAGGCCTTTCGGCCTACACCAGCGTTCCACTACACCAGCGCCTTGCCTTTCGGCCTACACCAGCGTTCCACCTGCCCTTCGCCTACACCAGCGTTACCACCTTTCGCCTTTTCAGCAGCGTTCCAGTCTGGCCTCCACCACCAGCGTTCCACCTTTCAGAGTTCCACTTATTCGGCCCTGACACCAGCGTTCCACCTGCCCTTTCGCCTACACCAGCGTTCCACCTTGCCCTTTCGGCTACCACCAGCGCTCCAGCGCTGTTGCCCCTATTTCCACCTCCTTTCGGCCTACCAACAGTGTCAGGCCTCCAACCTCGCCCTTTCGGCCAGCGTTCACCTGCCCTTTCGGCCTACACAGCGTCCACCAGCTCCACCTGCCCTTTTCGGCCTACACCAGCGTTCCAACCTGCCTTTGCCCTTTCGGCCTACACCACACCAGTGTCCACCGCCCCTTGTCGGCTACACCAGCGTTCCCACCTGGCCCTTTTTCGGCCCTTCGGCCTACACCAGCGTTCTACCTGCCCTTTCGGCTTACACCAGCTCCACCTGCCCTTTCGGCCTATACTTGGAAATTTCCAAATTAAAATCTAACTTCAGATGTGGATGTTTGATGAGAAAAGAAATACAAGTTTGTTTTTTTAATCAATTTTTCAAAGTATGATTTGAGAATTTGAAAATTTAAATTTCCCAAAATGTTCGAAAAGTGATTCCGCCCCCCTTTGCTGAAAAAAGACGAAGAACACACAAACGATGCTGTGCGGCTGTGCAGCTTGCAACATAATTTGGGACTCCTAACTTTTGCCCAAAACGTGCAAATACTCAGTGATTTTTTGGCTTTGTACAGCCTGTACTGCCTGTACTATATTTTTCCACAACCTGCTGTGACAATGACTTTGTAAGGGAAGATGTGAAAAAACATGGGGTGGCCCGGGCCTACTAATTCAATTTTCAAAAAAAAATAAAATTGACTGCGTTAGGCTCCGCCCCTCATTTGTGTAAAATCTGTCCTGAATTAGGGGAACCCCATAGTGTAAGACAAAAATATAGGTTTTACTTTCATCTGGTTCACACAAACCCTGAGCATTTGCCAAATCCAAGTAATTTATATGTTGAGGTGATGTGGTTTAGGGCAACTTTGGTAGCATTTTTTTTGCTTTCCCCTGGACTGGAGTTCCATTGGGGTCGAAACGCGTCTTTCCAGAGGCCAATAATTAAAGGCTTTCTATGGAGAAATAAATATAAATATAAATATAAAAATATAATAAAAAGTCGCACTGAATTTCAAAATTTACAGGTTTAAAATTTGACGGGAGCAACCGGTCCAATCGTGGCATACATTATATTACGAAACGAAAAAGCCGTCAACCCTCAATCCACCGTGGCGATATTACTTGGGTTAGGGCTTCGACATTGGAATGGGGCTTACTACCTCGGCAACGAACCTAGGCTCCTTCCCGACACGGACAATACGCAGCAGTGGTCGACAAGGCCGCCTTTTTCTCATTTTTCATGGGCGCCAGCCCTCGGACAGATCCCCAAGAGGACGTTTACGCCCTCTAATAGCTCCAACTCAACAAGAAGCCAAGGGAACCCTGTGGGGTTTTTTTTCAACGGGTAGAGCCCAAGGGCATATCACCAGTCAACCCAAGAAAAGAGGTGAATCGAGTTTGGCAGCCGAAGCTCGAGATGCTTTGCCGTTCACGTAACCCATCGACTACGCTCTAGCGAAGACGAGACAGTTTTTTTTTCACTTAGAGGGCAGTTGAATTCATGGCAGACGCTGCGTTACTCCTAAGACGGGTCTGAGCTCAAAAACTAGACCGCCACAAGAAGAAGTATGTGCCTGGGAGCCCTTTTCACAAGCTTCTGCCATTTGGAAAGGCACACAACTCTCAACTCCACTGCTTGCTCAGACCTTCACAATGAAAAGGTTTCGCATTTGTGGAAAGGGCATTGAGCCCAGTGTTGAACAAGCCTCAAAACTCAATTGCTCATCTTGGTCTGTCATCAAACAGACGACTCCATCTGAGAGAGTGGCTTGATCCCGGATGTTAGCGGTGAGGATGGGTGGCCCCTTGGCTCTCTAGGTCGCTGATGCAACACATGAACAATACGTTATGCTTATGCTTATGACATTACTTAGCAAAGAGAATGTTTTCAGGAGTTTAATGGAAAGATTGAATGTCTCATTCTAGTTTATTTCAATGAGGTACCGGTAGTGTTATGCTGAACAAGATTGTTTGGGATCATTGTCAAGTATAATATGTACATCCTTTGCAAGGTACTCTAGAAACAGTGTACCCACACTAAATATTGTACGCATTGAACATTAACACAGTGTAGCATGATTAAGTACAACCGTTCAGTTCATAAATGGATTTTTATTAAATGGAAACCGTCAATGTTGTAACGTCAATTTATATTCTTAAAAAAAATCAAATGTTAAACCGTCAATTATAAATAACCCCCCAAAAGCCGTCAAATTTTGCAACCGTCTTTAAATTTTGAGAGCAGTCCGTTTCACAAATTTGTTACCTTATTTTTTGAAGGCGCTCGGCTACACAGTTCCCAACAAGAGGCAGAGTCACAATTTGCAAACCACTTACTGGTAGGCACAGGGCAGGGGAGGGGCCAGGGGGCAGGGGCAGGGGCAGGGGCAGGGGCAGGGGCCAGGGGCAAGGGGCAGAGGGCAGGGGCAGGGGCAGGGGCAGGGCAGGGCAGGGGGCAGGGCCAGGGTGCAGGGCAAGGGTAGGGGTAGGGGGCAGTTTTTCCACAAGAGGCAGAGTCCCCATGTACCTGATTTAAAAGAAAAGTAGCTCGGCCCACACATTCCACAATGAAGCGACGTCCCATCAGAAAGTCTTCGTTGTGGTCAGCCCCCCAGTGACTTCAACAAAAAGCCGTAGGATCCAGATGAGAAAGACCTGACAAGGGTGTTGAATGTGGATTACTTGTTACGCGTGGTTAAGGGTGGTATGTTAGGGGGTTGCATGTGGTGTGGATGTGGTTTGTTTTACGGTGGGTTTAGGGTGGTAGTTAGGGGGGGTTAGCATGTGTGGTGGATTCGGAGTGACTACACAATAACAAAACAAGAGAACTGGAGTCCCATGAAGTTGTGTCAGCCCCAGTGACTGTCAAAAACAAAAAGTCCGTAGTCCAGATGAGACTGAACAAAAGGTTGTGAATGTGGTTTTGTACGGGGTGGTTAGGGTTGGTAGTTTTAGGGGGGGTTTGCATGTGTGTGGAATGGTGATACACAAGTACAACAAACAGGAGGCAGAGAGTTCCG
>JAJSRW010000839.1:0-18824 GCA_022414725.1 Microglena sp. YARC | reverse complement strand
TTGGGGTACTGTTCAATATCATCTGTTTGGTCTATCCTTTGGGGCCCCCCCCCCCCCCGCCCCGCCCGCGCTCCAACACACAACCACACAATCTCAAACACGTTGTAAACGCACACATGTATACAACAGTACACACGGCAGACATAAGCTGGCTTCGGAGTTGCTTACCTTGTGGTTTGGGTCTGCTCTTGGCGTCTTCTTCTCTTCTTCTTGCTTTTTGCTGACGCGACAGACTCTCAACGTCCTTTTGGTCCCTACCCCCCACCCCCGCGCGTTGTGCGTTGCCCTCTTTGTTGTTGTTTCTTATTTTGCCCCCCCCCCGCCGCCACAACACACACCCAAACGGCAAACAGTCTCCAACCTAGTACTTATTAGTCAGTTTTTGCTTGAAGGGGCTTCAACACCTCCTTCTTATGCTGCTGCCGTTGTCCTCATCATCAAACTTCTTCTGTGACGGCAACACACTCTGCAAACATCTGCAAATACCCGTCCCCCCCCCCCAACCGCCGGCGCCCATTGTTAGAGGTGCTTACATTGCTTTGGGATTGGCTTAGGCTCAGTCTTCTCTTTCTCTACCTGCAGCTTTTAGTTCTATGGTCGCTTGAAGGGCTTCAACTCTTTTCTTCGCCTTTTGCGCTTGCCCTCATTCATCCACTCTTCGTCTCCCCGGCCACTGGAAGGTGGGCTCTTCATGCCGCTGAGCCAAGGCCCTGAAGCTGGCAGCAGGCCTTTGCTTAGCGTCCTTGTTATTTGGGGCCCAGAGCAGTTGAGCTGCGTCGGAGTAATTCGGTGTGATATGGTTTCGGTTCCTGTGCGTTGAGTGGTAAGAGTGGTGACGGTGCTGCTTTTGTGAGCTCACGGCAGCACGTCCCTGTGGTGTGGTGGAGGTGGGGGGGGTGGGGATGAGCAACGTGTAGTGTGTGTTGTCTTGTGTGGTGTATGTGTGTTGCTTGTAGGTCAAATGTCGCAGCTTTTGCTGCTAGCTCGTGCTTTTTGGGCTCCCAGCTTTTAGCAGTAGCCAGCAATTCGCTGAAAGTCAGCGTCCTCTACAGGTGTGAAGAGTGTGACGGTGCCTGGCCTGAGCTCACGGCAGCACGTCCTGGGTGTGTGTGGCAGGGGGGGTGGGGTGGGGGTGGGGGGGGGATGAGTACGTGTATGTGAGTGCTTGGGTCCAAATGTTTGCTGGCTTGCTAGCGTCTTGTTGGGTGCGGGGCCAGAGGCAGTAGCCCAGCAATTCTGAAAGTCCAGTGTCGCTCAGGGCGTGAAGAGTGTGCACGGTGCTGCTGACTCACCAGCAACGACGCCTGGTGTGGCTGTGTGGGGGTGGGGTGGATGGGGATTGTGAGTATGTGAATGTGTGTTTTTGGGGTAGAAAGTCCGCAGCTGGCTTGGCAGCATCCTTGTTGGGTCCAAAGCAGCAGCCCAGGAATTGCTGAAAGTCAGAGCTCCTTGGAAGTGTAAGAGTGTGACAGTGGTAATCGATGTTCGGCTCACGCAGCCAGTTTCGCTCTGCGGGTGTGTGTGTGTGTGTGTGTGGGGGGGGGGGGGGGGGGGGGAGGGGATGAGTGTAGGTGTATGTGTGTGCTGGGTCAAAAGCCGGCAGCAGCGCTTGCTAGCGTCTTGTTTGGGGGTTGGGGTCCAAAGTGGGTTGTGTGCAGTCTCAGCCAGCAATTGCTGAAAGTCAGAGTCCTTGGAAGTGCTAGAGTGTGGACAGTGCTAATCGACTCACCAGCACGCCCTGCGGGTGTGGGCTGTGTGTGTGTTGTGTGTGGTGGTGGTGTGGGGGGGTATGTGTGTGGGGTCAAAGGTCGTTGTTACAAAAAAAATCCTAGGCAAAGCTATGTGTAGCTCAGTGTCCCCAGAGTCCTCGGAACGAAGAGTGTGACGGTGCTGCCGGACTCACGGACCAGCGCACAGCTGCAATGTGTGTGGGATGTGTGTGTGGGTGTGGGGTCGCGGTGATGGTCTATTGTGTGTGTGGTGGTGGGTGGGGGTATATCGTGTTATCATATGGGTTGGCAAAGGTTGTTGCTACAAACAAATCAAGAGGCAGAGCTATATGGATAGCGGCTCAGTGGCCCTTGGAGAGATGTACCTTTTGGACGGTGTTGTTATGTAGAGTGTGGTTATGGTGCTGCCAGACTCTCCCAGCACGACTCCCTGCGGGGGTGTGTGTGTGGTGGTGTGTGTGTGGTGGTGGGGGGGGGGGGGGGGGCGGGGGGGGATGTGTATATATGGGTGTGCGTGTGTGTGGTCAGTAACAAACACATATATAGCAAATCATTCGTGATGGTGAGCATGTTGCGCTTCTGGCTTTGGTGTCCGTTTGTTGCTTTTTGTACCCTACCCCAGGGATATTTTTTCAAATAAAAAAGAGGAAATCTTATTCGTGTTTTTTATTTTATTTCCTCACTAGTTTCACTCTCATAACAGGATCCCTTTATTTCTCGATTTTTGGTCGATTTTGGGTATTTTAGTCAATTTCAGTAAAAAAAAACCTTCTTTATTTTAGGGCTTCTTATTCCGGCAATTTCGGCCAAAACGGGGTCTCGTATTTTGATGGGAATGCATTCCGGAAAAAAATGTCCCTCCCCACTCTCCGCACTCGGACGGTCTGTTGGGGCCTGCTTGGTAGTACCGGGGGGGGGGGGGAGCGGGAGGGTTATTTGGTTACCCCTGGACTGTTACAAATACATACTACATACAAACAAATTCATACAAACAAAAATACGACAAATACATGTAGGAATACGAACGAACACGATATAAAAACAACTACGTTTAAAAGCATACAAAATACGAACAAATACATATAAAATACAAACAACTACGTTTAAAAGCATACAAAATACGAACAAGTACATGTAAAATACAAACAACTACGTTTAAAAGCATACAAAATACGAACAAGTACATGTAAATTTAATACAAACAACTGGGACGTTTAAAAGGGCATACAAAATGAACTAAACAAATACGGATACAAATATACATCTGACCTGTCCGGCCTGCTCGCATGGACATAGCCTGAGCGGAGTGATGGCAGTCGAAATTGATGATTGTCCCTGACTACACACGCCCCATATATTTGCAAGTACAATGCGCGCGTGTTCCACCCCCACCAGCCACCCCACTTCAAGGTTCGGGAAGTCCTTTAGCCTATTCGTGTTGGCTACCCCTAGTTTGTAACACTTGGTGGACATATATCAGGAGCAATAGAATTTGGTGGCATTTTGTGCACTCCACCCTGTGGGGTGTACTTTGGTTGCGCTGTGATACTCACTTGTTTGGGTGCCGTTCTGCTGCGTTGTGGACATAGCCCCTGGACGGATGAAGGTGGATACGGAAATTGATGATTGTCCTGACCCCCTTGAAGTCCATGCCTTTGTGTTGGTGTTGGCAAGTCTAAGTTAGGCAAGTCCTTAAGCCCATGTTGGCTACCCTGGTCTGCACACACATACACAACGGCAGCTTGGCAGGCACACACACACCAATACAGACACTCACCTCAATTCTAATACTAACACAAACATATCCATCTGACCTGTGCCGGCAACCACTGCTGCAGACATAACCCTGGACGGATGAAGGTGGATCAAAATTGATGAGTTGTCGTTGGAGAGACGTGTAAAGTCCTGACCCCTTGAAGTCAATGCCGCAGTGAAGGTTAGGCAAGTCCCTTAGTCCCATTTGGCTACCCCTGGTCTGCACACATACAATAGCTTCACACAGCAGACCATTACACACACACTCACCCTCAACTCTAATACTAACACAAACATGTCCACTGACCGTTCTGCCTGCTCGGTGGACATAGCCCTGGACGGATGAAGGTGGATCAAAATTGATGATTGCCAACTGACCGCACCCTTGAATCAAATGCGCGGAGATCAAGGTTAGGCAAGTCCCTTTAGCCTATTTGGCTACCCCTGGTCTGCACACATACACATAGCTTCATGCACAGATTACACCACACCTACCCCTCAACTCGTAATACTTAACACAAACATGTCCACTGACCGTTCTGCCTGCTCGGTGGACATAGCCCTGGACGGATGAAGGTGGATCAAAATTGATGATTGTCCTGACCCCCTTGAATCAATGCCGCAAGTTTAAGGTTAGGCAAGTCCCTTTAGCCTATTTGGCTACCCCTGGTCTGAACACATACACACAGCTTCACACACACCAATACACACACACTCACCCTCAACTCTAATACTAACACAAACATATCCACTGACCTGTCCGGCCTGCTCTGTGGACAATAGCCGCTGGAACGGATGAGTAGGTAGGTCGAAATTGATGATTGTCCTGACCCCTTGAAGTCAAATACCCGGCGAGTGACTCCGAACTCCTTCATTTTCTTTGCTCCGACTCCTCTTCAGGTCTTTCCCCTTCTTTGCCCACCCTTCTTCGAGCTCTTGGACTGGTCCATGAGAGGCGGCAATGGACGTCATCTGTGTGTCGTTGTGTGGGGGGGGGGGGATGGGTGGTGGTGTGTGTGTGTGTGTGTGTGGTGTGGTGGTGGTGGTTGGTGTGGTGGGGGGGCAAATGGGGGTGATGGTGTGTGGTGGTGGTTTCTTTGCTCTCCCTCTCTTCAGCGTCTTTTCTCTCTCTTCCGCCCCACCTGACTTCTTGTCGAGCTTCTTGGACAGGTCGTGAGAGGCGGCATGGACGTCAATCTGGGTGGGTGGATGGGGGTGGGGCGGGTGTGGATGGGTGTGGTGTGTGTGTGAGGGATGTGTGTGTGTGTTGTGTGTGTGTGGGGGGGGGGATGATCGGTGGGTGGTGGTGGTGGTGGTGTGGTGGGTGAACCTCACAGAGACACATGGTCTGGTTGGTGACTATTTATTATTACAGGACTTTTCAGACATCACTATACTAGATGTTCAAGTATACCCCCCCCCCCCCCCCCCCCCCCACACACACAAGCACACACACAGACACCGGCACTATCAGCCACTAACCTGTTGCGATCAAAGTAATCATACAGTCCCTTGTTGAAGGTCTGCAGGATATGAGACGGCTGTGAGAGGGAGCTCTGGCTTCAGCAGCGCGCTTTTTCATCCCCCCCCCCCCCCCCCGCCCCACACACACACACACACCAACACACGCACAAATACCAGTAACAGCCACTAACCTGTTGCGATCAAAATAATCGAACAGTCCCTTGTTGAAGGTCTGCAGGATATGAGACCGGCTGTTGAGAGGGAGCTCTGCATTCAGCAGTGCGCTTTTCATGCCACACTTTTCAGCACCCACCCATCACCCCCCCCACACAGACACCCACACATACCACTCACCAGTTGTGATCAAGTAATCATAAAGTCCCTTATGAAAGTCTGCAGGATATGAGACCGGCTGTTGAGAGGGAGCTCTGCTTTCAGCAGTGCGCTTTTCATGCCACACTTTTCACCCCCTCCCCCCACACCCACACAATACTATCACAGTTTGCGATCAAATAATCGAACAATCCTTGTTGAAAGTCTGCAGGATATGAGACCAGCCGTTGAGAGGGAGCTCTGCATTCAGAGCAGCGCGCCCCCCCCCCCCCCCCCACCCACACACACACCCCCAACACACGCACAAAAATAAACAGTAACAGCCACTAACCAGTTGCGCTAAAATAATTGAAAATCCTTGTTGAAAGTCTGCAGGATATGAGACCGGCTGTTTGAGAGGGAGCTCTGCATTCAGCAGTGCGCTTTTCATGCCACAATTTTCACCCCTCCCCCACACACACCCACACATACTACTCACCAGTTTGCGATCAAATAATCGAACATCCTTTGTTGAAAGTCTGCAAGATATGAGACCCGGCTGTTGAGAGGGAGCTCTGCATTCAGCAGCGCCCCCCCCCCCCCCCCCCACCCCCACAAGCACAAACACCCACTATCAGCCGCTAACGCAGTTGCAATCAAGTAATCAAACTGTCCCTTGTTGAAAGTCTGCAGGATATGAGACCGGCTGTTGAGAGGGAGCTCTGCATTCAGCAGCGCGCTTTTTCATCCCCCCCCCCCCCCCCCCCCCCCCCCCCCCCCCCCCCCCACCACACACACACCACACCACCAACACACGCACAAATATACCAGTAACAGCCACTAACCTGTTGCGATCAAATAATCAAACAGTCCCTTGTTGAAAGTCTGCAGGATATGAGACCGGCCGTTGAGAGGGAGCTTCTGCTTTTCAGCAGCGCTTTTCATGCACACTTTTCACGCGACACTTTTCACACCACCCACCATCACCCCCCCACACAGACACCCACTAACAGCCACTAACCTGTAGCGATCAAATAATCGAACAGTCCCTTGTTGAAAGTCTGCAGGATATGAGACCGGCTGTTGAGAGGGAGCTCTGCGTTCAACAGCGCGCTTTTCACACCGAAGCTCTCCAAGAACAATTTCAGTCGGAATCCGTTGTCCACGTTGTTTACAAAGATCAGCGCCTTCTTGCGCACCAGCCCCAGTTTTAAGATGGTCATCACACTCAGAAGCTTATCCTCGCGTGAACAGTTGTATGCGAAATGGGTGACTTCCGCAGCAACCCCTGAAAGCAGGAGACAGAGAGATATGTAGGTTTGTCAAGTACAATACCGTATGTCTTTTTTTTGTACGGTACAATGTACTGTGCAATATTGTACAATATATTTTACAAAATCCAGTTTCAAGATGGTCATCACACTCAGAAGCTTATCCTCACGAGAGCAGTCGTATGAGACATGGGTGACTTCTGTAGCAACCCCTGAAAGCAGGAGACAGAGAGGCATATGTAGGTGCCAGAGCTCATGGTGATTTCAGTAAGAATGGGCCAAGGGTATGTAGACCTCTCCCCCCCCCCCCCCCCACACACACACACACACGGTTGTATGGAAAATGGGTGACTTCTGCAGCAACCCCTGAAAGCAGGAGACAGAGACACATATGTAGGTGCCAGAGCTCATGGTGATTTCAATAAGAATGGGCCAGGGGTATGTAGACCTCTCCCCCCCCCCCCCCCCCCCTCACACACACGGTCGTATGGAAAATGGGTGACTTCTGCGGCAACGCCTGAAAGTAGGAGACACATATGTAGGTTTGTCAAGTACTATTGGTATAGCTTATATATATATATGCTGTACAATATCTTGTGCAACATCGTACAGTCTCTTTTACCGGCCCCAGTAACATTGCAACATCGTACAGTCTCTTTTACCGGCCCCAGTAACATTGCAACATCGTACAGTCTCTTTTACCGGCCCCAGTAACATTGCAACATCGTACAGTCTCTTTTACCGGCCCCAGTAACATTGCAACATCGTACAGTCTCTTTTACCGGCCCCAGTAACATTGCAACATCGTACAGTCTCTTTTACCGACCCCAGTTTCAAGATGGTCACCACCCACCCACCCACACCCATACGGTTGTCTGGAAAATATATGGCTTCTGCAGTAACCCCTGCTGCACACACACCACCTCCCACCCTTGCCACCCACTCCTAATCCAGCAGCCAGGTTGCTCTTTTTGCTAGCAGGATCCCCCGTCTCATGGTAGCACATGGTAGCACTCATTCGCATGCACTGACAGGAGAGACCCCCCCCCCCCCCCCCCCCCCCCCGCACACTCACACACCACCACCCCCCCCCTCCACACACACCTAATCCAGCTGCCAGGTCGCCTTTCTTGCTAGTAGGGTCTGCACAGTTGAGCAGGTTGAGGGCGACAGGGTTGTGCAGCACCAGCTTTTGAAGCTTCTCCACGTCTTTGCTCATCGTGACACTCATAAGCATGCACTGGCAGGAGACCCCCCACTCCCCCCCCCCCCACACACACACACAACTCCCCCCCCCCCCCCCCCCCCACACACACACACCTCACCCCCCCGCACACACACACCTAATCCAGCAGCCAGGTCGCCTTCTTGCTAGTAGGGTCTGCACAGTTGAGCAGGTTGAGGGCGACAGGGTTGTGCAGCACGCAGCTTTTGAAGCTTCTCCACGTCTTTGCTCATCGTGACACTCATAAGCATGCACTGGCAGGAGACCCTCACTCCCCCCCCCCACACACCATCTCCCACCCCCACCACACACATACCTAATCCAGCTGCCAGGTCGCCCTTCTTGCTAGTAGGGTCTGCACAGTTGAGCAGGTTGAGGGCGACAGGGTTGTGCAGCACCAGCTTTTGAAGCTTTTCCACATCTTCACTCATCGTGGCACTCATTAGCATGCACTGGCAGGAGCGAGGGATTTGGGGAGCAATGAGCTGTAGGTCCTCCTCGTAGCCATAGGACAGCAGCAGATCCGCTTCATCCAAGATCAGCATCTAAGGGGTGGGCAATGATGATTCGTATCAGAGTGGCTCAGTGTGTGTGTGTGTGGTGGTGTGTGTGGGGGGGGGGGGGGGGGGGAAGGGGGGAGAGGGGGCGGAGGTGTATGTGTGTGGTGTGTGTGGTGTGTGTGTATTTGTGTGTATTTGTGTATGTGTGTGTATGTGTGTATATGTGTGTGTACGTTCGTGTGCGTGTAGCCATAGGACAGCAGCAAATCCGCTTCATCTAGGATCAGCATCTAGGGGGTGGTGGGGGCGTGGGTGGGGTAAGGGGTGCGGGGTGGTGGGGTGTGAGGTGTGGGGTGCTGGGGTAAATGGGGTAGGGTATGCGGGTGGTGGGGTAAGGGGGTAGGGGGTGTGGGGTGGTGGGGTAAGGAAGGTAGGGATGTTTAGTATGTGTGTGTGTGTGAACAATGATGATGACTATTAGCGTGTGTGTATGTGTGTGTATGAGGGGGGGAGTATGCGTGTATCAGGTGGTGGTTTTTGTGGGGGGGTGGGGGTGAGGGGGGAGGTAAGGGACAATGCGAGAACATATGTGTGTGGATATACTGTTGGATAGCTAGGGGGCAGACAAGGCTATGAAAACAAAGTGGGATTTGGGGGTCGAAGCCGAAGGCGATGAGCAGCTGCCAAGAAGCTGCTACGTGTGGCCCAAGGGTGGGTGAAAGGAGCTGCCTAGAAGGAGCTGCCTAGATTTGGGGCTGAAGACGAAGACGACAAGCAGCTGCAAAGAAGCTGCTACGTGTGGCCCAAGGGTGGGTGAAAGGAGCTGCCTAGAAGGAGCTGCCTAGATTTGGGGCTGAAGACGAAGACGACAAGCAGCAGCCAAGAAGCTGCTACGTGTGGCCCAAGGGTGGGTGAAAGGAGCTGCCTAGAAGAACCTGCCTAGATTTGGGGGCTGAAGCCGAAAACGGCGAGCAGCCAAATAACCGCCATGCCAGCTTTCAGACGCACTAGCTAGCTTCAGGTTAGGCCCAAGGGTGGGTGAAAGGAGCTGCCTAGAAGCTGCTACGCGTAGCCCAAAGAAGAAACTGTGCAGCTAGCAGAGGCCGAATGAGAGCACACACAGCTCCAGTCTACTTGTGAGCATCGCTGACATCAGGGGTGAAAGGATCTGCCTAGAAGCTACTCCGCGTAGCTCCCAAAATAAACAGTGCACCTAGCAGAGGCCTGATGATAGCAAATACATAAACAAACAAAAAGTACAGCTTATTAAAAGGCGTGAGGTTCAGGGGGTCAGCTGGCCAGGTTGCTTGTACTGGATCCAACCACCAATAATGAGAGCACACCCACTTTAAGTCTGCTAGTGAGCATGGCTGACGTCAGGAGACCCTCACGAAGAGCCGCGGCTATTTTACCTGGGCACAAGGATGGATGTTTGGTTTGGTTGGTTTGGTTTGGTTAGGTTGTTTTGGTTGGTTACCTGAACACAATGATGAAGGTTTGCTTTGGTTGATTTAGTTGGTTTGGTTGGTTTGGTTAGGTTGGTTTGGTTAGGTTGGTTTGGTTGGTTACCTGAACACAATGATGAAGGTTTGGTTTGGTTGATTTAGTTGGTTTGGTTGGCTGGTTAGGTTGGTTTGGTTTCCTGGACACAATGATGAAGGTTTGGTTTGGTTGGTTTACTTAGGTTGGTTGGTTATGTTGGTTTGGTAGGTTACCTGGCCACATGGATGAAGGTTTTGGTTTGGTTTGGGCTTGGTTTGGTTTGGTTGGTTTGGTTTTGTTGGTTTTGTTGGTTGGTTAACCTGGACACAAGGATACAGGTTTGGTTTGGTTGGTTTGGTTGGTTTGGTTGATTGATTGGTTTGGTTGGTTGGTTAACCTGGACACAAGGATACAGGTTTGGTTTGGTTGGTTTGGTTGGTTTGGTTGGTTTGATTGGTTTGATTGGTTTGATTGGCTTGGTTGGTTTGGTTGGTTGGTTAAGCTGGACACAAGGATACAGGTTTGGTTTGGTTTGGTTGGTTTGATTGGTTTGATTGGCTTGGTTGGTTTGGTTGGTTAGTTGGTTAAGCTGGACACAAGGATACAGGTTTGGTTTGGTTGGTTTGGTTGGTTTGATTGGCTTGGTTGGTTTGGTTGGTTTGGTTGGTTGGTTAAGCTGGACACAAGGATACAGGTTTGGTTTGGTTGGTTTGGTTGGTTTGATTGGTTTGATTGGTTTGATTGGCTTGGTTGGTTTGGTTGGTTGGTTAAGCTGGACACAAGGATACAGGTTTGGTTTGGTTGGTTTGGTTGGTTTGATTGGTTTGATTGGCTTGGTTGGTTTGGTTGGTTGGTTATCCTGGACACAAGGATACAGGAATGGTTTGGTTGGTTTGATTGGTTTGATTGGCTTGGTTGGTTTGGTTGGTTTGGTTGGTTGGTTAAGCTGGACACAAGGATACAGGTTTGTTTTGGTTGTTTTGGTTGGTTTGGTTGGTTTGATTGGTTTGATTGGTTTGATTGGTTTGATTGGCTTGGTTGGTTTGGTTGGTTGGTTAAGCTGGACACAAGGATACAGGTTTGGTTTGGTTGGTTTGGTTGGTTTGGTTGGTTTGGATGGTTTGGTTGGTTGGTTAACCTGGACACAAGGATGCAGGTTTGGTTTGGTTGGTTTGGTTGGTTTGATTGGTTTGATTGGCTTGGTTGGTTTGGTTCATTGGTTGGTTGATTAAGCTGGACACAAGGATACAGGTTTGGTTTGGTTGGTTTGATTGGTTTGATTGGTTTGATTGGTTTGATTGGTTTGATTGGTTTGATTGGCTTGGTTGGTTTGGTTGGTTGGTTAAGCTGGACACAAGGATACAGGTTTGGTTTGGTTGGTTTGGTTGGTTTGGTTGGTTTGATTGGTTTGGATGGTTTGGTTGGTTTGGTTGGTTAAGCTGGACACAAGGATACAGGTTTGGTTTGGTTGGTTTGGTTGGTTTGATTGGTTTGATTGGTTTGGTTGGTTTGGTTGGTTGGTTAAGCTGGACACAAGGATACAGGTTTGGTTTGGTTGGTTTGGTTGGTTTGATTGGCTTGGTTGGTTTAGTTGGTTGGTTAAGCTGGACACAAGGATACAGGTTTGGTTTGATTGGTTTGGTTGGTTTGATTGGCTTGGTTGGTTTGGTTGGTTGGTTAACCTGGACACAAGGATACAGGTTTGGTTTGGTTGGTTCGATTGGTTTTATTGGTTTGATTGGTTTGATTGGCTTGGTTGGTTTGGTTGGTTGGTTAAGCTGGACACAAGAATACAGGTTTGGTTTGGTTGGTTTGGTTGGTTTGATTGGTTTGATTGGCATGGTTGGTTTGGTTGGTTGGTTAAGCTGGACACAAGGATACAGGTTTGTTTTGGTTGGTTTGGTTGGTTTGATTGGCTTGGTTGGTTTGGTTGGTTGGTTGGTTGGTTGGTTAACCTGGACACAAGGATACAGGTTTGGTTTGATTGGTTTGGTTGGTTTGGTTGGTTGGTTAACCTGGACACAAGGATACAGGTTTGGTTTGATTGGCTTGGTTGGTTTGGTTGGTTGGAAAACCTGGACACAAGGATACAGGTTTGGTTTGATCGGCTTGGTTGGTTTGGTTGGTTGGTTAACCTGGACACAATGATACAGGTTTGGGTTGGTTGGCTTGGTTGGTTTGGTTGGTTGGTTAACCTGGACACAAGGATACAGGTTTGGTTTGGTTGGATTCCTTCTGAGGATTTTAATTTTAACCAACTACAGCACCCAGATACCCTTTGGCAGTAGTTGGAGGTTGCTGCAGTACAGCCTCACAGTGTCACTTATTGGGTCCAAAAAGTGTGTGTGTGAGAGTGTGTGTGCGTCCGTGTGTGAGTGTGTGTGGTTTGCGTGTGTGCGTGTGAGGTGTGTGTGTGTGTGGTGTGAGTGTGTGTGTATGTGTGTGTGTGTGTGTGTGGGGGGGGGGGGGGAGTGTTGATGTGGCTGCCTGCCAAAAAGCTCGTAGTAGCACCCCAAAAGCGGCTAGTAGCACCAGGAATAATGTTTCCCGCTATATATAGCCATCGCTGGTTTCGACCCCGTTTTAGCGGAATTGTCGCTGTAAAATAGAAAAAAGAAAAGTTTTTTAGCCCGAAATGCCCCCCCAAAAGCTACAAAAAGCTATAAAAAGCTACAGAAAGCACTTAAATGCTGTCCCTGGAGGAGGCCTAGAACCATAAAGCTTGGAAAAACCCAATTTCAGATTTGGAAAATAATCACTGAGCAGCATGATGATGCTCAGTAAAGACGCTGCTTTATTTCCTTAGAAACAAGTCCTATGCAGCATCGCAAGCGACACGGAAAATTGGCGGAGTGTGTTGACAGGTGGCAACGGACTGGAGCTGACTGAAGACAGCTAGTTGTGAGACAGTTGGCTGTCGTGACAGGCTACAATTTTTTGTTCGGTCAGACAGACGGTCAGACGCACGAATGGACAACAAGGTAACCCTGGGGGCTCTTGCCAACAAGCATGCTGATACCACCCCCTACTTACGTCTCCACGCCCAACCCTCACCTCAATGTACACTTAACTTGGCAACAGAGTTTTTTGAGCGGAGCCCCCTTTTCAAGAGGGCAGGACCCCATGTTTACCCGTTTGTCAGTTTGACCGGAAAAAACTTAAAGCCTGACACGTCGGCCAACGGTCGCGTAACTAACTCGCTTCGGTCAGCTCCATCGTTGCCACCTTTAGTTCCGTTGCCAACACACTCCGCAAATTTTCCGCGTCGCTTGCGACGCTGCATAGGACTTGTCCCCCCTGCTATTTATCCTGATCGCTTCGTCAGACCCCGTTTGGGCCGAAATGTTTGCTACCTGAGACCCCCGACCCCCTCAGCTCGGATGGCGGTCCAAATGGTCCAAATTTGAAATGTTGAAAAATATTTCCCAGTAATGTAGCTTTTGGCCCCCAAAACACTAACCTTAGCTCCTTTTCTTGAATTGCGATGCTCATATGTGAACTGGCGCGAATATGTCTGGCATAAATAAGTCTTATAATTGTTCTACCATATAGAATGTTCAATGTTACTGTTGTTTTTCATAAAACCTGAAAATGTTGTTTGTGATAGACAGACTAACGGACTGACGGATTGACGGACATTTTAATTGGGGTAATCCCTCATTCGGGTATTCATTCAAACACCCTGGGCCGCCCCTACTAAAGCTACCAGCACTCTATCCCTAAAGGATGCCACGACCCATCATAAAGTTTAGTTAAGGTTTTTTTTGGGAGATGACTGGGTCACTGCTTTCACCTGTTTTAGTGCAAATGTGTGTTGTGTGGGGGGGGGGATGTGTGTGTGGGTTGTGTGGGGGTGTGTGTGTGGGGGTGGGGGTGGGGGGGAATGTGTGTGTGGGTTGTGTGTGTGTGGGGGGGGGTGGGGGTGGGGGGGGGGGGGGGGGGGGGATGAGTGTGAGTGTGAAGTGTGTGTGTGGGGGGGGGGCATGAATTCATGGCCTGAAGCTACCAGGGTACCCACTCTCTGAACTGCTGCCTGCCTTCTACGATGAGGGTGCTTGGTCATGCTTGACCTCGCCCCCATCCCTGCTACCCCCCAACAAAACACCAATCCTCGGCAACCAGGTAACCAGGGTACTACTAAGTGTGCGCCGCTGCCGCGCGCCTGAGCCCCTCTGCGCGTTTCGCGCAGTTTTTCCAACCCCTTGTGGGCGCAGCGGCGCAGTTTTTTTGCGCCTTTCGCCACCAATAAGCGCTGATCAATTTGACGCTTGTGCGCTTTAAGCGCTGACCAACTTGACAAGAAGTAGTACCCTGCAGGTAACCCACTCTCTGAAATGCTGCCTACCTTCTGCAATGAGGGTACTTGGTCATTCTAGACCTTGCCCCTTTTTGCGTTACGAGGGACCCCTCCCCCCCCCCCACCCCCACCACCACAACACCACCACCACCACACACACACCCTTCACTAGATCTTCGTTAATTGGTTTACTGCACTTTCTCAATAATAGGGTTGACTAGATGACTTATTCCTAATGATATCTTTGGTGTGTTTGATTACTGTGTGGCTGGACCGCAATTAAATTGTATAACACCGTTAACCAGACCTTGCCCCCAATCCAGCACCTTCCACACCCCTGCTACCCCCCAACAATACTAAACACAATAAAACATCCTCCGTAACTCAGGCACATTTGGAGTCCAGTGGAGCACCAGAGAAAATGTAATCATCATCATTATCATCATCATCAGTATCAGCATCAGCATAATCATCATCAGCATCAGCAGCAATGTAATCATTATCATCATCAGCAGCAGCAGCAACGTCATCCCACACACTCGGTGTAGATACAACAATCTGCCCCGCCCCTGCAATAGCTCTTGAAAGCTGCTGCCTACCTTCTGCATTGAGAGTACTTGGTCATGCTAGACCTTGCCCCCAATCCACCACCTTCCACACCTCTGCTACCCCCCAACAATGCAAAAAACATCCTCCGTGACTCAGACACATGTCAGGCTGACGGCACATTTGGATTCCAGTAGAGCACCAGGAGAAATGTAATCGTGAAGATCATCAGCAGCATTGGCAGCAGCATCAGCAGCAGCATCAACGTCATCCTACTCACTCGGTGTAGATACTACAATCTGACCCGCTCCTGCAATAGCTCGCTTAAGCTGCTGGCTGCCTTCAGCGATGAGGGCGGTTGCTTTGATCTCTCCGCCACAAAGCTCGGCAGTAGCTGTCGCCTCATTCTTCACCTACACAGTGGCCACCAAAACGTTTTGAAAACATGTGTGGGTCAGTGTGTGTGGAGAACGTGGGCTGTGGGGTGGGGTGTGTGTGTGGACGTGGGGTGGGTGAGGTGTACGTGGCATGATCAATTTCACTGCCACACAGCTCGGCAGTAGCTGTCGCCTCATTCTTCACCTACACAGTGGCCACCAAAACGTTTTGAAAACATGTGTGGGTCAGTGTGTGTGGAGAACGTGGGCTGTGGGGTGGGGTGTGTGTGTGGACGTGGAGTGGGTGAGGTGTATGTGGCATGTTCAATTTCACTGCCACACAGCTCGGCAGTAGCTGTCGCCTCATTCTTCACCTACACAGTGGCAACCAAAACGTTTTGAAAACAGATCTGGGACAGTTTGTAGGGAGAACGTGCGATGTGGGGTGTGGTGTACTTGGGCCGTGGGGTGGGCAAAGTGGGGTGCATGATTAATTTACTGGCCACAAAGCTCGGCAGTTGCTGTCGCCTCATTCTTCACCTACACAATAACCACCAAAAAGTTTGAAAAAAGGTGTGGTTGTCTATGAGGTGTATGAGGTGTATGTGGTGTATGTGGTGTGTGTGGTTTGATTCATGTGCACACCATCAGTCCATGTGAGGAGGTTACATGGGCAAGCTCGGCAGTTGCTGTTGCCTCATTCTTCACTGACAAAGTGGCCACCAACAGTTTTGAAAACATATGTGGGGCAGTGTGCGGGGAGAACTATGATGTGGGGTTGTTGGGGTGCTATGGGCATGTGGTGGGTGGGGTGTACATGGGTGGGATACTGGGTGGTGGCCAGTGGGCGGTGGCGGTGTACATGGGTGGGTGGGGTGGGCGGGGTGTACATGGGTGGGTGGGTATGCATTTTTATTTCACTACCGCAAGGCTCGACAAAAGCTGAAGCCTCCTTCTTCAACAACACAAAAAGAAAAGAAAAAAATAACAGCAGGTGCGGGCGTGGTGTAAACCCTGTGCGCCCTCTGTACACCCGTGTCCCCTTATGATGGTGTTTGCCTAAGGACAGCTGTGTAACAGCTTCACTTAAACAGCGTTGACTTGGCGTATTGCTTTTCTGTGTTCTTTTCCCCATGCAGCAGCCCTCTCTCCCGCTCTGCTGCCGCCCAAGTTTCCCATGCAGTAGCCCCCGTTCCCTGATTGAAGGAGCCCATGCAACACACCTGCTCACACAATTCCCGGGTTGGGACCAACACGATGACCTTAAAGCTTCCCTTCACATCGTCCTCAGTCAGCAAGACTTTGTTAATTGCTGGGAGCAAGTAGGCGAGTGTTTTACCACTCCCAGTACGCGCACGAGCGACAACATCCTTGCCCTCAAGTGTTCGGGGAATGCATTCAGTTTGGACGGGAGTTGGGGTAGAGAAGCCTCTCTTGCCTAGTGCTCGCTGCAGGCGGTGGTCTAGGCTATTCGTTTGAAAGACTAGCTGCCTGTCTTTGATGGGGTCATTTGAGTTTTGAGGAACGCCAAGCTGCGCGAAGTGAGCTGTCGCGTCAGGGCGGCGAAATGGAGGAAGAAAGTGCTTGGTGGCGTGTCGGTATGTACACGCCTGGTACCGCCTGGGTATCCTTCCTTTTGCTAACTAGACTCCCCGAGTGGTTTGGAAACTCGTATCTTATCACGTGATTGCGTGTCATGCGCTTTCCTGCCAATTAGTTTATAGCAATGCAGGTTGCGACCCTAACTTCTTATTCTTCTCGCTACCTCTGAACTCTTCTTGACTGGCATAGCTCAGCTAAAACGCATTCCTGGGGTTAGCACTTGGATAATGGAATGCGCTTAATGAGCTAGTCATTTGGGACTTCGATTATCCTTGCAGAGCGTTAAATAATGGCTAAGTAAGACCTGCTTAAGCCAACGTTTTGCTACGCTCGAAGAGCCTTTTCCCTAACTTTGTTGCATGCTGTGAAGGTCCCGAGGTGCGCCAGAAAGGGAGCCCCTCCTCGGCCTGTGTATTCTGGTCCACCAGTGCAGAAAAGGATTCATGTTTGTGTAGTGACACTGTACTGCATGTATGTGCGGGGCTTATGAAGCTCGTGACTAAACGTTGGGTATGTGTGTGTGTGTGTGTGTGTGTGTCTCCACTCTAGAAATATTTCATTTGTTCCCAGTCTGTTAATGGTGTGTGTGCATGTGTGTATTGTGGTTGGTGTGTGTGTGTGTCTCCCCACTCCTCAGAAAATATTCATTTATCCCAGTCTTGTTATGGTGTGTGTGCATGTGTTATTGTGGATGTGTGTTGTGCTGTCTCCCCCACTCCTCGAATATTATTTTTCAGTCTTGTTATGGTCGTGTTGGGCATGTGTGTTGTTGGTATGGTGGTTGTGTGTGTGTATTCCCCACTCTAGAAATAGTATTTATCCGCAGTCTTGTTATGGTGGTCGTGTGCATGGTGTGTATTCGTGGGTATGGGTGTGTGTGTGTGTCTCCCCACTCTCAGAATATTCATTATCCCAGTTTGTTATGATCGTGTGTGCATGTGTGTATTGTGGTTATGTTGATGTGTGGTTCCCCACTCTAATAAATATTCGTTAATCCCAGTGTTGTTGTGGTCGTTGCATAATCGTTTTGATGAATGGTTCAATGCTAGAGTTGTTGAATCGATGAAGGGCGAGGTTTCGAATCTGGCTGGTGGGCTCCCCCAACCCCCCACCCAACCCCGTACACACTCACCTCACCATCCCCCCACCTACCACAACCACAAAACACTCCAACCCACCCATCACCTCCCCTCCTTCCCCCCCTTCTTTCCCTCACCCCATAGGCTTGAAGGTCCATAGCTGTGCTCAAAGGAGGAGATCCGCCCCCCACCTGCTCACACAGCTAACACCGCACACCCCACCCTAGACACACACGACCCTCCTTCTCCCTTTCCCTCACAAATAAGTGAAGTCATGCTGTGCTCAAGGAGGAGCCCCCCCCCCACGCCCCCCCTACACGTACCTCACCTAGCGACAACATCCACACTGCCCCTAACCCCCACTGCACAACCACACCTCCCTCTCCCCCCCCTTTTCTCACTCGTACGCTTGAAGGTCCATGCTGTGCTCAAGGAGGAGCCCACCCACGCCCCCCACCGAACTCATTCAGCGAGGAAAGACGCGAGGAGGGCGGTGTTGGTAGTGGTGAGGGAGGCAGATGCTGTTAGACCCCCACGAGAGCTGCTTGACCCTGCCTCCTCTTCTGGACTCAAGTTCCTGCCTGGGTTGGACATGTTTTGGTGGGCCGCAGGGGGGGGGGTGTGTGTGTTGGGGGGGTACTGGACTTCTGAATTTGGTGTGTGGGTGGTGTGGGGGGTGTGTGGGGGGGAGTGTTTGTTGTGGAGGGAGTGGGGGGGAGGGGGGGGTACCTGGACTTCTGAATTGAGGGGGGGGTTGGCGTGTTGTTGTGGGCAGGGGGGATGCGGGGTGGGGTGGGCAGTAGTGAGGGAGTCGATGCTGTCTTTGACCCCAAGAGCCTCTTGAACCCTGCTCCTCTCTGGACGTCAAGTCTGCCCTGGGTGAATCGTGTTGTTGGGGCGGCAGGGGAGGTGGGGGGGGGGGGGGCGGGTCCTGGACTTTTGATGTGAGTGGGGGGGGGAGTGTTGTTGTGGGCGGCGGGTGGGGGGGGTTGGGGGGTGGGGGGGTGAGTGGGGGGCGGGGGGATTACCTGGACACTGAGTTTGAGGGGCGGGGGGGGGGGGCGGAGTGTTGTTGCGGCCGCTGTGTGGTTGTGTGTGTGGAGGGGGGGGGGGGGGGGGAGTGTTGTTTGTGGGCGGGGAGTGGGTGGCGGGGTGGAGATACCCTGGACTATTGAGTTTGAGGG
>JAJSRW010001102.1:0-41528 GCA_022414725.1 Microglena sp. YARC | reverse complement strand
AATGTGTGTTTATCCACTCCCTAGTAAAAAATAGCTCGGCCTCACTTTATGTCCGAACGGTGACAGTTCCGGCGGATTCACTTAGTTTCCCGAATGCATACTTGTGTTTATCCACTCCTAGTAAGGAAAATATCTCGCTCCACTTATGGTCCGAAGTACAGTTCGCGGATTCACTAGTCCCGAGTGGTGTGTTTATCCACTTCCAAGTAGAAAATAGCTCGCCTCCACTTATGTCGAGGTGACAAGTTCGCGGAATTCCTAGTCCCGAATGGTTGTGTTTATCCACTCCAATTAAAAAAATAGCTCGCTCACTTATGTCCGAAGTGACAGTTTTCGCGGATTCACTAGTCTCCGGAATGGTGTGTTTATCCACTCCTAGTAATAATATCTCGGCCCTACCACTTATGTCCGAAGGGACAGTCGGCGGATTCACTAGTGTGAGTTAGTGTGTTTATCACTGCCTAGTAAGAAATATCTCGGCCTCCACTTTATGTCCGAGGTGACATAGCTTATGGAAACATAAAAAAAAATACTGTTTCTTTGTAATCTGTTTAATATTATATACCAATCATTAGTTGTTAAAAGATCAAACAGTGATGATTGTACGTTGTTCCAAAACTCTGTATCGAAAGGGATGATTAGTTTCTCTAGTTTTCACCCATGTAATTTTTCTACATGGATAGATTGTTTAGCACCCAAATATGATCATACTATGCATGACCTTGTACAGTTCGTAGCAATGGTACGCCTAAAAAACGGTTCATTCCTGTATTTTTTGATTTTCAATTATACTTCCATCGCTAGATAAACCATCGTGTCTACCGCCTAAGCGAAATGTCAACATTGTTAATTTCTGAACAAATGGTGTGATATGAATTCGTCATTTTTGTGGATCCTTATGTCGTTTTTTGTTGCAACGTGTTGTCGAATGTTTTCTTCTTCCTTTATACCCTGTTTTTTATATAATTCGCTCTTTATATGGTTCAATAAAGTCCGTATCCTTATACTTTGTCTATTAGACTGTCAAGCACATTGTTAAGGATTTCAAACATATATCATACTCTTTACGATAATATCGTTTATGTACACCTGATCATCTATATCCATGTTCTTTATTTTCTCTGTGTTTTCTTCTTGAAACGTCTTGTAGGCTTTCGCCTTTTCCTCAAAGAATTATATTCATCTATCATATCGTTTTGGTCTACATATTTGTGCATCCCAATACATCCTGCTAGTTTAGACGCAAAAACAGTAACACTGTCTCCCGTATCAATCAGCCAACTAGTTTTGATCATATTGTTATTCTAAGTATTTGAACTTGACATACTCTTATTTCACTTTTTATCATATTACAGTACCAAGTACACGATGGTCACCAGACATACAGACAGGCAATTAGTAAAAAAAATTGATAATGAAAAATGATGTTTTACACTTTACAATGTTACTCTATCTACAAACAAAGCTAACTCATTGCAAATGAACAAATCCAATAAACTTATAAATGAAGGATTTCTAGTCATCAATCCCAAATGGATGACGAATGAATTACGCATAGAGCTACGTGATGAGTTCGTGCAAACATGCCTCGGCACGTTCCCCGAATTTCATTCTCCCAAAGACGACATATATGTTCCTTTGGCGGCTTCTCAGCATTGGGAATCCAGATCGTTCCATTAACCCCTTTGTAAGAAAGCTTAGACAATGGGTGATGTTGGTCTGTTGTACCTGTTTTTAAAACGACTAGCAAATGGCCGAAGCTTGAACAGGTGATGGACAGGATGATGTTCCGGACAAATGGAAAAAGTGATAGCGGGTGAAACATGGCACAGGGACGAAGCTCCCAAGGCAGATGACACAAGATGATGTGTTTGGTGGATGGATAAACCTAGACGCTACTAGCAATTTCTCTCCGTGTATCCCGGGAACCCATAAAGAGTCTCTAAGCACTCTGGGTTCGTAAAGAAAAAATAACGGATGGATACTCAATAAATAAGAAACGAGTCGAGTTCCTCCTGGTCACATCATTGTGTTTTACGAAAGAATTCTACATGAAGTCAACAAGACAAAGGCTCCTAATGAGGGAATAACTCGTTATTCTTGGGATGGCGCCTAACACATGACGGTAGTAGTATACTAGAAAATTTGAAGACATATGTAAGTCGCAAGGAGTTCCTAGACTGAATCATATTCAGATCCCTGCAATGTACTCCGTATATCACAAGATCGTCTGGGTAGACATGTTGTTATCTTTCTCGGAAACATTCAAGAAAGAGTGTCTATCTCTTCAACATGTTAAAGGCAACGAAGTCAGCATTGTTCCGATGTACATGTCCTCTCTGAAAAGCATGGGTTTGTCTATGTATCCGAGATATAAGAGCAGTGAAAGAGCTATATACACCCCTAATACAAAGTGGAAACTGGTGTTTCCTGGTTCTGATGAAAGATTATATTTGGAGATGTAAAATATTTACAAAAAAACCACAAATCTAAAAAAATAACCTATATTTATCCGCTCATTAATACAAATCATGCATTTGATAATTTTTGTTCATTTTATTTATGGGTGCATGCTGTTATTCAAAATTAGTAAGTAAAAAACAACTAGATTTTGTTAAAAGTACAGCAGAACAGTATATGAAACACTCGGACAAGTTGTACCATACTATGGAACATATTGATGATGTTGTATGTTTTGTTAGGTTGATATTAGCATCAATTAAAAAAAACATATATATTTGCCGAACTTGGAAATATATACGCTTTGAAAACAATTTGATCATGGCAGCATACATGCATGACCTAGGGCATCCAATGGATGAATCACGAGTAATTCTAGAACAGTTGGTACACAGAAAGTCGGTTGATTTTTGTGATATGGAAAACATGTCCGATTTTACTACAGAGAAATTGCATGCCGAGCTTTTTAAAGCAGAATGTAGTAAAATAATACGCGATGATGACATGGTTTATATATTGGAATTGATCGAAGCAACAACTTTGAAAACCTATACGACAAACCACATAGATCTTGGCAAAACCATTATTCGTTGTGCTGACTTGTCAAATTTTACAGATGTGTGGGGAAAACACAAACGATCCACTAGGAGATTATGTGACGAAATGAGAACACACATGTGTCCACAAAAACAAATGGTTTTCATAGAAATGGTAGTTTTGCCACAATTTTACTTGTTACACTCATTGGTCAAAACACTGGAGACAAAGGCATGGATAAAAAACATATGTGACAATTTATCTATGTGGAACTATACTATGATGAACCAATCATCAACAATAAATATATGTCCAGATCAATCAGTGCATATTGGCCAAGTCATATACGATTATAGAAACACAAAATAGACATGAACTATATTGTTTCATCGGTCACAGCATGAACATATTGACAATGTCAATCGGTTTAACTTTATTTTTTTGTGCTTTCAAAAGAAAGAGTTCGTTCTCTCTTATGTTTTTTCGATGCACTTTTATATTTCTCTGTAGTAAGCTTCTATAATAAATAGTATGTATTTCTTTTTTGCATTTGATAGCTTCTAGCGAAGCAAGATTCTCGTATAGGGTTTTTTGTATATCTTCTATTTCCAATTCTAGTTGTTTCAAGACATACGGCATACAATCTTGTAATTTACACCCGCTCATTTTCATTTGGCGGATTGCGTGTTTTTCGAGTGGCGGTATATTCGGATCATTATCAACTTCATTTGAAAGCTTGGTTTGCGCCGGCGATACATGTACTATCATTCGTGTTTTATTGGCATTTGTATTGGTTTGGCTCATGATTTATCATACTCATGACAAAATATTGCACACATGTCGTGTGATAAGACGGAGACGGAGATGGAGAAGAGCGTTTGGATTCATCTTATTACATTGTTGTGACACTAGGAAAAATAAACTATTGTAGTCGCCATCGGAAATGGCACTTTCGACATCCATAGTAGACCACCATGCGCTTCACACACAAGCCAAAAGCTGCAACGGTGTGATTGGCCTTGTTGCACTTGGGACAAGGGACGTGAGCACTTCCTCGGGTGTCGTCCATGTAGAACATGGGTTCCATAATGTGGTCATCGGGGATCTCCATAATGTGGTCTTATAAGGGTGAAAACAAAAAAAGGCTTCTTTTGTAATGATGAAAAAAAAGAATAAGCCCTAAACCATAAGAGACACTTAAAGAAACATAAGCCCGCTCTGTAAACCCTGTTATCCATCCACTTCCATGAAGCATGCGAAATATTCCCCGAACAACAATATATAACTCGATAGTTGTGCCGCGTTGATGCATGTCATCATACACATAACAATGTTTCCGATATTATTTTGTAAGCAGGCGTCCAGAATGGTTGCAAATGATTCCTGAACAAATATCTTGAACAAGTATATAGCTATCGTATTCTGGTCTTCTGAGGAATTCAATTTGTCTAGAAAGATCGTTCATTTGCTTTTTAGTCCATTTGCTATAAGATTTTAGCTTTTAGTCCATTTGCTATAAGATAGTCCATTTGCTTTTGATCATGAAGATTATTATTACACATTTCTTGAATAATTTGCAGATTAATTCTGCTAAGTCCGGAAGGTGTTCTGTAGCAAAGAATTTTCGACGTGTCAGCCATTTTCCGAATCGTTTGGGAGTCGATTTCTGTAAGGAGAGCAGCCTTTCCAACTGTTATGTAAACTGTTTCTTGTTTCCCGACATTTGCACGTGTGTATATTAATATATTCGATATTATATAATAATATCGTAATGATATCCTGAAATATATATATAATATTAATATATCTATGTCAACAAATGGCGAAAAATGCAATTTGTTACTTGCAAGAAAAAAAACAGTGCTGACTCTTGCCAATATCCGTGATATATATTTACGTATATTTACGGATTATCTATGTGATAAAAAAGGTATACAATATTGTATAGAAAAGTTCAATCCTGATCGTATTGTTTCAGTTATTGACTTTTTATTTTTGGTCCATGACAATCAAGATAACCTTTTTGTCTTATTAACCCACATCTATGGTGATTTGAAGGCTTATCCGGGAAGAGACATCGGTCAATTTACACATATTTTGAATTCATGGATAACCGACATTGAGTACAAATTTCGTAAATCTACTACAAAGCCGGATCTTACTCTTGGTATATTATATGATATATACAAAGATAAATATGTAAACTGTGCCAATATAACATGTTTCCACCCTTACAGTATTTCACAAGCCATACAACAAAATTATCGGGTAAAAGAATATCAAGAAGAGCTAACATATATGATACATAAAATCTACTATTATTTGAATAGTCGTTTACAAAAAATTCAAACAAATGGTCCAATAGAATCCGATGAATTTCAAACTATAATATTGGATAAATTTTTCAATCGTTTTGAAAATAATGTAGTCAATAAAACCGAAACATATCCTTCAGCAAACACACCACATAGAGGTCAATCAGCAAAACCTATGTCTACGTCAGCACCACCTAGGAAACCGACACCTAAGAAATCATCACCACAATCGATGTCTATGTCGCCACCACCTAGGAAACCGACACCTAAGAAATCACCATCTCCACAATCGATGTCTATGTCGCCACCACCTAGGAAACCGACACCTAAGAAATCACCATCTCCACTGAAGAAAACATCACCTAGGTCAAAAACCCCAAAGTTTACTTTGATTGATCTCAAAAGGATGTACAAAAAAATAAAAGTTAAATTTCCCGTAAAAAGCATAAATAAAGCACGTTTCATTGTTCATTCGGATCATTTTCCAATTTATATAAAAGAAGCAATGAAACATAATCTCACATTAAGTAGTAATATAACCATGGTATTCGAGAGATTACCAACTTACATACCTATTAATGATAAAGAAAGTACGACATTTGATGATAATTGAAATTTTGTTGTATTTGGACCCCTTCTAAGCAAAATCTCTCTTTTATGTCTACTTCAAATACAAATGAATGACAGTATCATTCTTCTATTCTTTCATAGTTTTTAATACTATCACTTTTTTTTACGTGGTAGTATAGAGAAAGTGGATGGATAATAGATTTTTGCGGGAGTTTTGATTGTAGTGCATCTTTAACTTCTTCATCGAATAATACAACGAGGTCCGGTGATATGTACTTCCGAGCAATGTCAATGACAACCTGGGTGGTCATTATGGTTATAGTTGTATAAAAACATATATTTCTAAATCGTTTTTTAAATATATGTTTTAGTTTCTTGTGTTCAAGGACAGGCGGTGTATCGACATCTACGCAACAGATCCTCAAACTCGATGCGACCGTTCTTGTAGTCAGTACCGGACTCCTTATTCTCATTATTATCATTACTATCATTACCCCTTGTGCGGGCCAACAAGTATGGAAATGAAATGCAATGCTCAACTCCGACACCATCATCGTCGTCAAAATAAAATGCCGAATCAGTAGTACCATACAACCGGTTCAATTCTCGTATCAACTTGGTATGAGTCATCACGACATGATAGCGTTTTTCTTTAAGCCAATCTGTGAACTGTTTGTACATGACCCGGCTCCTTATTTTTTTACCGGACAAGACATCTGTCATGTTTGTTACATATTCCATTACAGCAACAGTCAAATCTTGCTTTATATTCTGGACGGTGCTATCCATATTATCGATGTCTTCATCAATGACTATAATATTTTGAAGTTGTTTTGTTACATAATCGGCGATGATCTCTATCATATTATGAGACTCCCCTCCAAAATACTCTCGACCTATATCCGTCCGGGGATCGAATGTCGACTTGAATTGTCTGATCAACTCTCTTTCAGCCGTCAAGCAATCCGGAGTGTATATAGAGAATAACAGCCTACTCCCTTTTGGATACTGTGTCAATCGCCGTCTGATGTTATCGGTCCTCCCTATTTTGAACAGTTTTTCCCCTGATTTAATGAACTCTCTTTCCCAAATCAAGTACAAATGTCCGTTTTTCATTGGATGTATGTGATATATATGGTTTTAGCACTTTGCTTCTAAATACTTTTTCATTTGTGACAGATCCACAATCACAGAAAACAAATGTAGTCACGCTTAATGAACACATATGGTGGCATCATCAAGCAAGCACCAGATGCATGAACGCTATTTTCGGTGCTCAAATTGTAGACTGACTCGTCATGCTTCCACATTTCTACCATATATTTGGCGATATACGTATCACCACGCATAAATTCTTCAGCAAAGTCGTCTAGGACCTTGTGTTCGGGAACTATATACTTCTCTACGAATCTGTGATGATCTAACTCTACGATATAGGTAAAGCTAACGTACGCCATTGGATCTGGTGCCTACTACTGAGTGTCTTGATAGTGTCTTTGTAGTTATATAATGGATTACAGTTAGCAAAATCGGCTATTTATACATTACATTCTTTAATCTCTTTAAGTGGCATCACTAGTATTTTAAATTGTTAAAATTTTGTCTCAATGTCATCAGAATTTTTAAGAAATCTGCCTGGCTTATACCGCCAGCATTTGAATTTACAATTGGAAAGATTGTATTGAATATTTCAGACGACAAATCTGTTATGTTCTTTGGTTGTTGTCGCAATTCATAGGGTAACTTGTCGGGATGCACTTTCAAAAACGCTACCTTTTTCAATGGGAACTTGTTCAGTGTTTTGATATACCAATGGATTACTGTATCTACAGTATATGGTTGTACTTCAGGCGTAAGAGCTACTGGACGAATGGGTGTATGTATACTTTTTTTATAATTCTCCCCAACTTGTGTCAAAATGTTCACAAATTCATTCTTGTTACATACTCCATTACTGGTCGCTTGGTTCATCATATACTTCAAAATATCAGTCACGATATTCTTCACTCTTTTATATCGAGACATTTGGTCTCTCAATGACGACGGTAACGCATTCTGATTGAATGTCGTGTATATTGCAACATTGTCCATTGGAAACGAGAGTTTAAATTCCATATACCAATTGATAATGACTTTTGTTTCGTATTCTGTAGTAGACGTAGGCAAAGGGGGGGCAGGTATTCTCATAGTTTTTGGTGGATGCGGTAATTTAGAGGACTGTATCTTTGGGGACTGTATCTTCAACCGTTTAGTATTTTGTTCAGGAAATGACATCTCTTCTGGCTCTGGGAATACAGTTGGTATATATCTCCTATATTTAGCTCTAGGTTCGGGAGCCGGTATAGGTATTTTAACATTTTGTGTATTGTCTTTCTTTTTGGGCATGGAGGGAGGACGCGATGTAGGGTCAGATTGCGTATAGATGTGGTCGGTTTTGACTCGTTTACCCCTGAGTTCAGGTGTTGGAGATTCGGTTTTGTTTGACTTTTTGTTACTGCACTCACTGAGTAATTTTCTGTACGTCGGACCGTTTAGCTTTATTTTGTAACCTGTTCTGGGTTAACCAAATGAGATACCCACCATTTGTCACATACAGTGCTTGAATTTTTCATTTTATATATAGACGGATTTGAAAAATAATAGTGACGGCAATTGTGTGATAAAAAAAAACGTTGTTTTCCTTCCCATTCTGATCTCAAAACACTGTTTACTTTTAATTGTTCATACACGTAGACGTGGACGAATCGGAATCATATTGTGGCCCATCTAATTCTTCTAACATTCCAAAAACATTTTGATACACTACGTTTCTATGTAATTGTTGGAGTTGATCTTCAATATCGAACTCGCGCGGATATAGTGATTTGTAGAAAAGATACTCGACAGACACCTCAAAATACATCCAGGCTCTGCTCGTCAACAACAATGACGGTTCTGGCAAGAAAGCATCCAACGTCCAATTTTCGTGCTGATGTTCTCCGAGTAGTAATACATCAGCAATAAGACATAACTGATGTGGATGAAAGTAAACACGAGTGATATTCATTGAATGATTAGCATTCAGATGTTTTAATCATTTTCAAATGTTTTAATCATTTTTATATCTCTTAGCGGCTTAATATGAAAATAACTAATGACAAAGCTATAGATGATACCTATAATGTATGTTCATGAGTTGAATACAACAGGATGGAAAAAAGTGAAAATGAAAATAAAGGCGGCAATCACAACAAACCAATACAAACGACACAGACGACACAACTGACAACCGATATAACAAATATGTTCAACCATATCGAGTTTGGCAAGTTAGCTGTAGCAGACGTACCGTATTTTTCATTCAATGATAAATGTTTTTGGTGCAGAATTGTCAAAGTATATGACGGTGATAGCGTGACCGGTATCATTCAATTCGAAAAAACATTCTATAAAATCTCTATTCGACTGAACGGAATCGACGCATGTGAAACCAGATCAAATACGAATGTATTTCTTAAAAATAAAGCGGTAGCATGCAAAGAAAGATTGGAATACTTGATAGATTTCAAAAATGCCAAAACGAATTGCATGGTGTGGATTTATTGTTACAAGAACGATAAATACGGTAGAGTTTTAGCAGATATATACAAATCCCCCGATAGTAAAAAAAAAATACAAGACATCCTAGTGGATGAAAATATGGCCTACGTGTATACGGGGGGCGCTAGAAAAAATATGGATGAGCAAGTAGAATACTTCAAAGACATTTAAAGGGAAATAATTAAAAAATGAAACTATATATGAAGGGACATACAACATAAGTTAATCACACTTTGATGTCTAATTGTGATAGCGATACTCGCATAAGTCTGGATATGAGTATGTGCATTGATTCTAGTATGATGATGAGTTTGACCATGAATTTCAATGTTCACATAAGTCTAAAAATCATATGTTTGTTTATTATTACAGTATTAGTCACTATCCTTTTATTTAAACATTCATTATTCTTCTAGTCTATCAGATTCATCACGTACAGGAATCGGCGGGAATACGAAAGAAGGACCGTATGGCATTTTCTGTTCATAAATGCGAAGCTTCGTCAATATTGCGGCAAACTTATTGTAACTGAAATGACACGGAAACTTGGCGGACGACATAACAGTCTTGTAAAACTGCACGGCGTCTATGACTTGTTCTTGTAATTCTTCTTTCCTGTCAGTTATATACTTACTGATCAGTATAACCGGATCTGATCCAACCTCATCGCTAACTTCTACATCTACTTCTGCTTGTACTGACGCATCACATGAAGATTCGTCAGAAGATGACTCGTCTTCCACAGACACTTCATCGCGTAACAGTACAATGGATTGAGATACAGTGTTTATAATGGTTATGATATCGCCCTGGAAGTATTCGTCGCCGATACAAGAGTAGTGGATTAAAGACTTGCACTTTTTTAGTTGGCCGACGATTTCCTTTTCTAAATTTGAGGCATTATTGACTTTGACTATCATATACACATTGGATCCTTTCCGAATGTGAGACGCGCTATCTATAATAGACGAGGAACTACCGATTTTGTAAACGTCCTCATCAGTGTTTATGAATTTCCGTTCCTTGATAATGTATATGTACTGTTCATCAAAGTTCATTTTTGTTATTATAAGAATGTTAATATATTTTGTTTTTATTCCATTTTCATTATATAAAAATGCTAGAAGGTACATTTGACACAAGCACTGCGTTGGCAGGGATTTTCTTATGGGTTCTATTCGGCTACCTGTCGAGGATTTTGAACTGTGATCTACAACGTCTCATGAACACCCATCCACTCGTGATTCACCTGATAGGTGTAACTACGTTTTTCTTCCTTTTTACAATTTTAGATAACAACAACAAGATACATATTGCACTGGTATGGTTGAAAACTTTCATTGTTTACGTCGCATTTCTTCTAATGACAAAGTCAAAATGGTACTTTATAGTACCCATCCTAGTTATCCTACTTGTGGACCAAACTATTCGAAAACATTTAGCGATTCAAGTCGGGCGCGGAGAGGATACAATTAAGCTCGAAGAAACACAAAAGAAGTTGAGCAAAGTGTTTGAAATTATAATACTCGTACTAATACTCATTGGCACATGTCACTACATGATGATACAACGTTCGGAATATAAAGACGATTTCTCGTTCTTCACATTCTTCTTTGGGATTACACAATGCAAGACATACACACCAAAATATGAATAGACTTAAATTACGATCTGTCTATGATTGAATACTGTTCATGAAAGTTATTAATGTAGGTAGCATTTTTAAAATACCATTTTCACTTTCATCTCAGATGAATTTATAGGATGTATCATGTATCCCCTAGCGTGAACAATATCCCTCTTGATGACAAGATTCTGAGAGAATTCAGGAGCGGACATGACAAAAGGTGACCCGGGTCCGTATCCATTCACCTGTGTCAGAAGATATATCTTCTTGGTAGCGGCTAGGTAAAAGGATGTGAACTGGTTGACACTGTCGACGATGAGCAGGGAACCATCACTGTATAGTATCTTGTAGGTACCGAATACGGTACCGGTAGGCACCAAAGCTTGGACTTCTTGGACATCTAGAGGAATCACACTTATTATTTCAGACTCCTTCACAGAGTTCTTTTCAACTAGAAGGAATGCGGTGGAAAGATCAAATGACATTTGTATTTATGTCATATTTAAAACCCAAGAGTTTGTTTTAATTTAATACATTTTCATGAATAAAGAAAATAACAATAAAGAGATCATTGTACAATCAATTTCAATACAATACAAGATGGATACAATGATCGCACGATACATTGAACTGACTGAAGAGAGCAAGGAGATTCGAAAGAAGATCGGTATGATGAACAGAGAAAAAAGGGTACTAGAAGAAAAAATACAAGAAACTCTCAAGGCGACAGGAAAAACAGAGATAATTTCCAACGATGAAACTATTTGCATCCGGATCAAGGAAAAAACCAGGAAGCGTCAGCCAACAAGGAACGAAGTGATAGAAAACATCGCAGAAGCTACAGGCTATTTCATGGACAGTGAAAAGCTGGAGAAAATGACCAAGGAGACAAAGGTCACAAACTTACAAGTGTTAAATAAGAATCCTAGGAGTGGATAGGGTCGAACAGTTTATCAGGTCATAACATTGATACGGATGTGGATTATAGCATATAAATTTTCATATTCCATTGTAGTTTGTTTCTATAATTAGTCATATGTAATATAATGGATATATCAAAAAACATTGTACAAAAAACATACATGGATTTGCAGACATTTGTGTTCAGCAACGGAGTCATCATTGCGGCGGCTGGCTTCACTATAGGTGTTGCAACCAAAGAAGCAATATCCAAAATGTTGGATATTGTCATTATGCCTATTTTGGTTTGGATGCGTACGTTCACAGCAATTAGAAGCATAATGGGTCTCCCTGTAATACTTGTTATTTTGGAACTCTTTTGGACCATTGTTATTTGGCTGGTCACCATCTTTTGGTGTTTCATATTGTTAGAATATTTCTTGAACAAGAATATTTTTGGACTAGCCACCACCATGACGGAGGAGAAAAAGAAGGATTTTGTACTATCAAAGGTCGAGGCGAAAACAACATCATTAATCTCGTCATCTAACGAAGATTTGAAGAACAACAAAGAAGACGTAAGAAAAATAGTACAAATCACCACGGAAGAGGGGGTAACAAACAATATCAAAAAGGTGGCGAAAATAGCACAACAACAAATTGATAGTAGGGAGGGAGAAGAGTTTTTACAAGAAATGTATCATTTGTAGAACTGAGAATCTAGGGAGCATCTGCTTAATTCTGTATCGAAATACGGTTCAAAAATGTGACAATTTAATGTAATACAATCATCGTCTTCGTCTGTAATATCATTTGTCACAATTATCCCCATCATATGCTTGTACGGATACATATAGAAATCGTCGTGGTCTACATATTGTAAAGAAACATGCGGGTTGATTATCCCATTCTTTTTTTTTTTGATTACTATGTTGTCGTTATTCAAGACATGAATTAATGGTGATACATGGTCAGCATTATGCATGACATGGCGGGTGGAAGAAATATTCTTGAATCCTACAGCATAATACATATCGTTTCTGCAAACTGACATCGTTTGGTTGCATTTTTGTAAAATATACATAGTGATAATAACTCAAAAGCCCTTTAGATGCTTCTATAACCAACTCAAATCTGTTCAACCATTATACAGATATAGCAATACAGCAATACAACACTTCGAAAGCCTATAAAATATCTGCACTCATCTATTTTCATTATCCTGGCTATACCAATACCTTTGGACTTTCGCGACAATCTTCCTACAATGGATGTTTCAACTTCTACGTTCCAATACATGTTTGATTCTCTTGTCATAGACCTCCCTATTGCCATGGATGATGTCAGCGGAACAAAGGAGACATTTGATTTCCAGTTCCATCAGACAGACGACCCATCTATTCTACCACCCATGCCGGTTCTTCACGCAGACATCGAGATGGATCTGATGGGTATCCATCAGACAGACGTCCCATCTATTCTACCACCCATGCCGGTTCTTCACGCAGACATCGAGATGGATCTGATGGGTGTCCATCAACAGACTCGGACTTCTGCCTACGCCCCCTTGCAACCCACTGGTGTTATTATCTACACCATGACCGTCAACGTCGACCCTGAAGAGGGTAGCTTTGGAAGGCAACCAGGCTTTGTTACCAAGTTCCTTGCCAATGAGAAGGAGCTTATGGCATCGATGAACACCCAGTCCAAGTACAAGTTTGTTCGCCAAGAATACACCAAGATGAAGAACAGTATCATCTTGAAGACCACAAGATCAAGCGCAGCCGGCACCAGTGTCAAGGTGATGAAATTATTCAACAATGCCAAGATCCAGATGAACGGGGTGCAGTCATTCGAGGATATCCAACTGATGATCCGTCTGTACAAGCATCTCCTCAAAGATGTCTACATGGTCAACTACGTCATCGTCAACAAGCCCAGAATCTCCATGATGAACGGGAGGTTCAATACTAGCACAACACTGGACTTGGTAGAGCTATTCGATGTCTGTGAGGAAGCTGGCGAGAGCGTGGTCCTGAACAAGGAGCTCAACCCGGCAATGAGGATGAAAGCTGGATCTGCTACTGTGTTTGTTTTCTCTAGCGGCAAGGTCTTGATTATGGGTAGCAAAACTGCGGCAGATATGACATTAGGATTCACTAGTATCATGCATATTATCATGATGAACCATGCCCGTGTGTACCTTGATCCCGGTTTGATGGTCGGTATGTAGACTACATAGAGTGTGGTCCTGAACATTATGATGTTCTGTTACTGTGTTTATTTTTTCTAGTGGCAAGGATGAACCATGCCCGTGTGTACATTTATCCCGTTTTGATGGTTGGTAGGAAGACTTAATATAGCGTGGCCCTGAACATTATGATGTTCTGCTACTGTATTTGTTGGTTGGCAAGAATATTAGATAGAAGAAACTGTAACGCTTATTATCTCGCCAATTTGCATCTGTCTCATCTCTCTTTTTTTTCCGTCTAGTTATAAAAATGAATGACCTCGTCAATGCTTGTCTTACTTACGCAGGAAAGATGAATGATGATGCACAAATAAAAGATTCGGCAGAAATAATTCAATCTATGTATCAAGAAATTCAGGAACTTAAAAATTCCAAAGAACACATGAATGAGATCGAACATGTTATTTCGGTTTACAAAAAATTGGCCAACGGTCATTTACCAATTACAGGTCAGAATATGCTACATATGTTTCATCCGGGAAATTTACCATTATATATGAATAATTTCGCATGTAGAGTTCATGATGCACTTTTCAGAAAAAAAATACTGAGTTCATTTCCAGAACTCGTAACATTGTTGAAAACACAATACAAAGTACACGAGAGGTTCTTAGAACCATGTCTAATTTATGAAAACGAACAAAACATGCATGATGATGAATCTGATATTATTAACAATCATACACCCGATGACGTCGATATGATGTCTTCTACAACATCTTCTGTAGAAATGTCTGACTATGGCAGCGATAATATAAACAAATCAATACATCCTATGCAAACAATAAGTAAACCAAAAAGTAAGGTAAATAAATCAAAGCAAACAAAAAGTAAAACAAAAACAAACTCGAACAATGCAATTATTCCTTATTATACTCCCGATAGTACACAGCCTGTAACGATAACTGTCAATGACGATGTAAAAAAATTTATACCAATACATCCAATGCAAACACGGAGTAAACCAAAAACACGCAATGTAGATGAATCAGAGCATCCAATGCAAACACGGAGTAAAAAAGCAAAAGCAAACAATGCAATAGTTCCGTATCGTAAACCCAATAACATCGATAAACCAAGACATCCGATACAAACACGGAGTAAACCAAAAACACGCAATGTAGATGAATCAGAGCATCCAATGGAAACACGGAGTAAAAAAGCAAAAGCAAACAATGCAATAGTTCCGTATCGTAAACCCAATAACATCGGTTCGACGTCTTCGGCTGCGCCTTCTATAGATATGGACGATAGTGATGAAGACAAACCAAGACATCCAATGCTAACACGGAGTCAAAAAGCAAAAGCAAACAATGCAATAGTTCCGTATCGTAAACCCAATAACATCGATAAACCAAGACATCCGATACAAACACGGAGTAAACCAAAAACACGCAATGTAGATGAATCAGAGCATCCAATGGAAACACGGAGTAAAAAAGCAAAAGCAAACAATGCAATAGTTCCGTATCGTAAACCCAATAACATCGGTTCGACGTCTTCGGCTGCGCCTTCTATAGATATGGACGATAGTGATGAAGACAAACCAAGACATCCAATGCTAACACGGAGTCAAAAAGCAAAAGCAAACAATGCAATAGTTCCGTATCGTAAACCCAATAACATCGATAAACCAAGACATCCGATACAAACACGGAGTAAACCAAAAACACGCAATGTAGATGAATCAGAGCATCCAATGGAAACACGGAGTAAAAAAGCAAAAGCAAACAATGCAATAGTTCCGTATCGTAAACCCAATAACATCGGTTCGACGTCTTCGGCTGCGCCTTCTATAGATATGGACGATAGTGATGAAGACAAACCAAGACATCCAATGCTAACACGGAGTCAAAAAGCAAAAGCAAACAATGCAATAGTTCCGTATCGTAAACCCAATAACATCGATAAACCAAGACATCCGATACAAACACGGAGTAAACCAAAAACACGCAATGTAGATGAATCAGAGCATCCAATGGAAACACGGAGTAAAAAAGCAAAAGCAAACAATGCAATAGTTCCGTATCGTAAACCCAATAACATCGGTTCGACGTCTTCGGCTGCGCCTTCTATAGATATGGGCGATAGTGATGAAGACAAACCAAGACATCCAATGCAAACACGGAGTCAAAAAGCAAAAGCAAACAATGCAATAGTTCCGTATCGTAAACCCAATAACATCGGTTCGACGTCTTCGGCTGCGTCTTCTGTAAATATGGATGATAATGATGAAGACAAAACAAGACATCCAATGCAAACACGGAGTAAACCAAAAACAAAACCAAATAATGTAAGAATAAAACCCAATAAAAAAAACACTCAAGGTAAGGATATCTAAGAATCCAATGCAAACACGAAGTAAAACAAAAGCAAAAACAAACAATGTAATAGTTCCGTATCGTACACCCGATGATAATACACCTCCCGTATCGATTTCTGTCAATGACGATTATAATGATGGATCTTCAACAATGTCTTCAATTGAATATCCCGAAGACGAAGGTTCATCTTCTCGGATGTCGGGGATAAATACCGACGATGATGGTGATGGTGATGGTGATGGTGATGATTTGATGGTGACGATGGATATTGATGGTGACGGTGATGGTGATGGTGACGGGCGATGGTGATGATTGGCGATGGTGATGGTGACGGCGACGGTGATGATAAAATGGACGATGGTGATAATGACCCCCCTGATGGACCACCGGACGGTGAGATTCCCGAAGGATTTGATTTAAACAAGATAGTTTCTGTTTACAAGAAGATATGGTTATCCATACCGAATAAACCTGTTTTGAGAATGGTGTTGCTTACAGAATTCCATCCAGATGAATTACCGCCACAAATAAATCAATTTGCATGCAAAGTTTACCATAAACTCAAAAAGCTGGGCAAGTTAGAATCATTTACAGGGATATACAATGTTTTGAAAGAACAATTCAACTCATATACATACAACCATGTATTTCCATGTACTTACAGGAAAAAGGGAGGTGAAAGAAACACTCATTCAGCCAATAGCCCTAGGGGAACAGTTATACATGGTATAAAATCAGACAAAGAACAAGCATATATAGATCTCCTCAAAAACTTTGCAGGATGAGGTCACAATGGGGCTTTTTTAAGGCCTGTCAAGCCAATGCGTTAAGGATGTTCTCTATCTTTTTGACAGTAGGTCGTGTGACATTCAACAACTTGAAAGTGGTGTCGTCATTGCATTTCACCATGTCTCGAAAGATCATATATCCGATAACAGCAAATAACTTTGTTGTCTTTACTTGTCTAATTATCTTGACACCATTAGGTGAAGTCAAGATGCGGCTGTAAAACTTAGTGCATCTTTTCGCAAACTCAAACGCATCAGTACCCTTCAAACACAGCTTGTTCCTCACGGACGCAACATTGTCCATCACGGTCTTGTCGGGCTGCTTGACTTTCATCTGCTTCATTGTCTTGTGTAACTCTGTGCTGTCAAGGTCCAAACCAATACATATGTCGTCAACTGTCCTTGCCTCGCATGTCGCGTAGACGCATACTGCCATAATGAGTATGTGCTTCCTCTGAGATGCCTTGACTCCTGTTGCTATATACTTGTTATACATAGCCATCATGTCAATAGCCATGTTGCCATTGAGATGAAGGGAATCCCTGATAAGTGACTCATTTCTTGAACAACACTCATCATCTCCGTTGTCGTAGCCAATGTATCGGGTGTCCACAAACACTGGGATACGGGATACTAGACCACACGACACACATGTGTGCTCTCCTCGGACGTCAAAGACAGTGTCTTGTTTACACTCATCGCAAATCATCTTATTAGTTTTTTGTTATGGTTTCTGTTTTCAAAGCGCGGTATTTGAACAAAAAAAATTAATTAAAAGGACTAAAGGTTTATATTATAGGTTTTAATATATAAAATGTCTCAAATATACACACTGTTGGGGGATGTAGAACCACTAGACGAAGAGAATGATTCGGGGATTTTCTTTAGAAAAGAACTAGACGTGTTGGACGGAGACAGGGAAAAAAGAATCGCTAGAATAATTAAAACAAATAAATTAGAAAACATTGTACAAGTTTATGACATACGCGATTCATACATTGACATGGAATTACTAGACATTTGCGAAAACATAGAGCAGGGAAACATGGAAACAGACATCCGAAAAGCGATTTCGCAACTAAACTCGGTCGGAATCATATACATAGACCTGAAACGAGACAACCTAGGATACAGTCATAATGATGGGAAATGGAAGATATTCGATTTCGACGCGTCCGGCATTGTTGACGTGGGAGACGATACAGTATGGGTACTGGAACCACCCACATATACCATGTACAATAAATACAAAAGTGTTACACACCCGGGGGGGTTCAAGAAACTAGACAGTTTAATACTTGAGGAATTCTTACACAATGAAGAACAACAATAAAAACAATGCAATTCAATGTATTCCTATCAGGAGGAGGCTTAAAGGGGGCGTATCAATACGGTTTCTTCAGGGAGCTATACAAGTTACATCCACGGTTCAGTGTCAAACACATATACGCATCGTCAGTGGGGGCTTTGAATGCAGGTCCGATTCTGGTCAAAAGAACAGACCTTCTAGACCAATATTGGAACAATCTAGAAGGAAAACACCCATTCGAGACGATTGTCAAAGGATGGTACGACTATACAATACATCCACACAAACTACTGTTGCGCGTGTTGCAATATAATGCAGTATTTGATGGAATCGAAGAATCATCGCTTCATGATTTCTGGGACTCTCTCAATTCATACGAATTAAACCAGGTCAAAAACAAACTCACGATTATATCATATGATACAACATTTAAAAAACCGATTTTTTTTAAACAATTTAACACATCAAAAGATCTATATTTTTCAGTGGCAGCAAGCACAAGACATCCATATCTTTTCAGACAAAGCAGGTTAATAGATGGAAACATCGTTACATTCAACGAAGTAGTCAAACATGCTGAAGAAAAAACACAAGAAAACGAATGGCTCATTCTAGAACTAGGCGGGAAAAAATACGACGGAAATAAATATCCACACGTTTATGGACCGGATACAAACAAATACAACTCATTCTCTTCTTTCACTCTTGACAACCAGAGGATAAAAAATTTGGTTCAAGAAGGAGGCCAAGATGCTGTACAGTTTTTTACGGTACTAAAAAAAATGAAAGCCGTGTAACAGCCCAACTCATAACAAAAAACAATCTCAAACTATGTCTATGCAGAATAAGATGACATCGTTTGGAAACCCAAACACAAGATGTGAAGAATCTTCATGGAAGAACAAAAAAAAAACAAAAAAAACTGTTTTTATTATTACGAATTATACACACATCTCAAAGACAGAAGCAAAGAGGATAGAGATAGTTTTTTTTTAACTGACGAACGAATCAAGATAATACAGATATTCCCGTGGGGATTCGTCGATCATGATAATGATATCGTCAAACACATCGCTTGGAAGGAAATAAAGAAAAAAATATAGTATCGAAAAAAATGGAAACTGATATAAAAAGGTCAAATACTAAAACTCAACAAATCTCAACTATGTCTATCAATCTCGTATCTGATTTCGGCTACTCGATCATGGCAAATGACCAGGATCGCAAGGCTGCTATCAATATGGCCATGAATAACATCGGTATTCAGATTGTCAAGACACACCTTGAGACCATGATGACCAACCTACCGACCATCTTCAAGAGTCGTAACATCGTAACCTCTGGAGTCATTGATACGGTTACAGAGATTATCAAGTGCGATATAGAAAGTATGCAAATGGCGCTGTTGCAAAACGCGTCAGCATACTCTTTCAACAACGATGCATTCGATAATGGACCAGTTTTACCCAAGATCATCGAACTTGATATAGAAGGAGATGGCGATGAAGTCATCGTTTGGAAACCCAAACACAAGATGTGAAGACGCTTCATGGAAGAACAAAAAAAAAAAAAAAAAGAAAAACAAGAAACAAAAACAACTTGTTTTTTACGTATTAAAGAAGCAAATATCCGAAATTACTTATTTCTTTTTAAATTAAACACCACTAGGAAATGAAAAAAAATATATATATTATCGAAAAAAAATGGAAACTGATATAAAAAGGAAAGTTTATTAATAACTAATACCAAACAGACAAAATGGCAAAGAAGAAGCAAGTATCCATCAGCAGCAGCGATGAGGAGGTTGAGGTAGTCACTACCAAGGTTGACTCTGACTCTGACAGCGATTGCAGTAACGACAACGTCAAGGTCAATGTAGATATTAATGATGACAGCGACTCAGACGACGAAGGAACCAAGAAGAAGGTTGTAGCCCCAGAATCTGACGACAGTGACTCGGATGACGAAAGAACCAAGAAGGAGGTTGTAGTCCCAGAATCTGACGACAGTGACTCGGGTGACGAGAAGGTTGTAGTCCCGGAAAAGAAGAAGAAAAAGAAGGCGATTCCCAAGAAAAAAGCACCAGCTGCTAAGAAAAATACAAACTCTGACAAGGAGGGAAGCGATGGAGACGTTGCCAAGAGACATGTCATGACTCCTATCGAGAGGATTGACCTTGTCATGAAGAAGATGGAAGAGTCTGGAACTGCCAACACGAAGGAGATCATGAACCAAATGATGCGTCTAAGAAAACAGTTGGACGGGGCGAAGATCAAACAAGCAACAACAACTCGAGCACCCAATGCCTACAACTTGTGGATGAAAGATAAGATGGCGTTACTCAAAGGCAACGATATGAACCCTAAAGAACGCTTTAGCGAGTGCATCAGGTTGTGGAATGAAAACAAGAAGAAGATCGCAGAATCCGTAGCAGAAGACGACAAGTAAACACGATTGGTGAAGAAACGAAAAAAAAAAAAAACAAAAAAACAAAAAAAAACTTGTTTTTTACATTTATATTTTTTATAAGGATACAATACAACACAATGTATCGTATTGTTTACGACTGAATACGCCACCAAGAGGACGGCTTAAAGAATCATATATGATCCGGTATACATGGATTGTAATATTGTGGCATAAACATTAAATTCATTATAACGAATAATGTATGAACGTGAAATAAAATATTCAATGATAGATGAGGTGTTTCCGCCCGATCTTACAAGTTTTCAGAAGTTTATATGTAAAACATGCTTGTGCATCTATGATTTTTTTGAAATGATTCACCAAGATTTATTCAAGAATGACAACAACCGTGATTGGCGATACACACTATATAACAAAACATTGAGAAAATCAAACTTGACAATTTGGCAAAAAGATATGAACGCATATGATCAACACGTCAGGCAAATGTTAGCTATAGCAGAAATTAATGATTTACCATTCGAAGTGTGGTCAGATCTGCTGTTTAATCATAAAAATGCAAGGATACAAGAAATAGCATTAGGACTGACAAACAATTATACTACAGATGTCAAAGATGAAGCAGTATCAATTGCAATGGTGCATTACATTAAACTATACCAAGAACTACATCACATAGAAAAAGATGAAGCGGAATGTAAAATAAAAAATATAATTGAATTAGAATGTCCAATAAGAGTCAAGTACATACAAACAAATGTAATATTTAATAATGTGTACAAGAAAAACGATTAATCCATCATACAGGAAACATGTAAATCAAATCCGCTCTGAAAACCCTGTTCTCAAGACATACATTAGAAAGCTGGAAGATGCGCACCAAATCGCTTGTTGTATGTGAGCTGTTTCCGGCATGATCAGTCTGTAATCCACGATCTCAATAAACAAATGATTTAAAAGTTAACCGTGTTTCCTAATAATAATTAATAATTATACGACCCTTCAGATTTGCGTCCCATAATTTATGTCCCCGACTGTATACAACATGGAAAGGCCGGATATCTCAAGACAATGCGGAGGCGGAACAATATCATTCTGCAAAAGCCTTTCTTTACCGAAGTATATAGATGAGCTAGGTATTTCGAGATGTTCTGTCTGCAAATGCAGAGGCCCGATGATTGACTATTCGCAACAATTAGTGTTGAAAATATCAAATCGGTCAGACACAACTTTTTGAAGCCATATCAGTAAGATTCTCCGTACAACTGCAACTCCACGGTCCTAGACTAGATGGAGTTGAAAAACACCTCAGACTTGATTTGAATTCTAAATACTTTTATACTTTTTGTGTTTCGGATTTGTAGCTCAAGACATACATTAGAAAACACAATCAATACTCATAGTCATTGATTATCCTGTCAATCATTAGAGGTTCATGGGGTTTAAGGAAAAAACAAAAAATTTAGAAACCCATAGGATTTGAAAAACACATCAGACTTGATTTGAATTCTAAATACTTTTATACTTTTTGTGTTTCGGATTTGTAGCTCAAGACATACATTAGAAAACACAATCAATACTCATAGTCATTGATTATCCTGTCAATCATTAGAGGTTCATGGGGTTTAAGGAAAAAACAAAAAATGTAGAAACCCATAGGATTTGAAAAACACATCAGACTTGATTTGAATTCTAAATACTTTTATACTTTTTGTGTTTCGGATTTGTAGCTCTAGACATACATTAGAAAACACAATCAATACTCATAGTCATTGATTATCCTGTCAATCATTAGAGGTTCATGGGGTTTAAGGAAAAAACAAAAAATTTAGAAACCCATAGGATTTGAAAAACACATCAGACTTGATTTGAATTCTAAATACTTTTATACTTTTTGTGTTTCGGATTTGTAGCTCAAGACATACATTAGAAAACACAATCAATACTCATAGTCATTGATTATCCTGTCAATCATTAGAGGTTCATGGGGTTTAAGGAAAAAAACAAAAAATGTAGAAACCCATAGGATTTGAAAAACACATCAGACTTGATTTGAATTCTAAATACTTTTATACTTTTTGTGTTTCGGATTTGTAGCTCAAGACATACATTAGAAAACACAATCAATACTCATAGTCATTGATTATCCTGTCAATCATTAGAGGTTCATGGGGTTAAAGGAAAAAAACAAAAAATGTAGAAACCCATAGGATTTGAAAAACACATCAGACTTGATTTGAATTCTAAATACTTTTATACTTTTTGTGTTTCGGATTTGTAGCTCAAGACATACATTAGAAAACACAATCAATACTCATAGTCATTGATTATCCTGTCAATCATTAGAGGTTCATGGGGTGAAAGGAAAAAAACAAAAAATGTAGAAACCCATAGGATTTGAAAAACACATCAGACTTGATTTGAATTCTAAATACTTTATACTTTTTGTGTTTCGGATTTGTAGCTCAAGACATACATTAGAAAACACAATCAATACTCATAGTCATTGATTATCCTGTCAATCATTAGAGGTTCATGGGGTTTAAGGAAAAAAACAAAAAATGTAGAAACCCATAGGATTTGAAAAACACATCAGACTTGATTTGAATTCTAAATACTTTTATACTTTTTGTGTTTCGGATTTGTAGCTCAAGACATACATTAGAAAACACAATCAATACTCATAGTCATTGATTATCCTGTCAATCATTAGAGGTTCATGGGGTGAAAGGAAAAAAACAAAAAATGTAGAAACCCATAGGATTTGAAAAACACATCAGACTTGATTTGAATTCTAAATACTTTATACTTTTTGTGTTTCGGATTTGTAGCTCAAGACATACATTAGAAAACACAATCAATACTCATAGTCATTGATTATCCTGTCAATCATTAGAGGTTCATGGGGCTTAAGGAAAACAACATAGCCACAAGAATCACCAACAATACATAATGTACAATAATATATATCAAATTAATCATCAATACATTACCAATCATATAATACACGCGTATAAACTCAATATCACACACACACACGTATAATACTTGTATACAATTTATCAACAATGAAATAAAATCATACAAACAAGATACAAATCATAAATCCAAAAAAGATTTGAGTTTATGCAAAATCATATACTTTTGTAAATCCAGTACAACATCATTTAAACCCTTCATGCATTCCAAAGTAATCATAATAATCACCAACACATAACAACGGTATAATACTTGTATACAATTTATCAACAATGAAATAATATCATACAAACAAGATACAAATCATAAATCCAAAAAAGATTTGAGTTTATGCAAAATCATATACTTTTGTAAATCCAGTACAACATCCTTTAAACCCTTCATGCATTCCAAAGTAGTCATAATAATCACCAACACATAACAACGGTATAATACTTGTATACAATTTATCAACAATGAAATAATATCATACAAACAAGTTACAAATCATAAATCCAAAAAAGATTAGAGTTTATGCAAAATCATATACTTTTGTAAATCCAGTACAACATCCTCTAAACCCTTCATGCATTCCAAAGTAGTCATAATAATCACCAACACATAACAACGGTATAATACTTGTATACAATTTATCAACAATGAAATAATATCATACAAACAAGTTACAAATCATAAATCCAAAAAAGATTTGAGTTTATGCAAAATCATATACTTTTGTAAATCCAGTACAACATCCTTTAAACCCTTCATGCATTCCAAAGTAGTCATAATAATCACCAACACATAACAACGGTATAATACTTGTATACAATTTATCAACAATGAAATAATATCATACAAACAAGTTACAAATCATAAATCCAAAAAAGATTTGAGTTTATGCAAAATCATATACTTTTGTAAATCCAGTACAACATCCTCTAAACCCTTCATGCATTCCAAAGTAGTCATAATAATCACCAACACATAACAACGGTATAATACTTGTATACAATTTATCAACAATGAAATAATATCATACAAACAAGTTACAAATCATAAATCCAAAAAAGATTTGAGTTTATGCAAAATCATATACTTTTGTAAATCCAGTACAACATCCTTTAAACCCTTCATGCATTCCAAAGTAGTCATAATAATCACCAACACATAACAACGGTATAATACTTGTATACAATTTATTAACAATGAAATAATATCATACAAACAAGTTACAAATCATAAATCCAAAAAAGATTTGAGTTTATGCAAAAACATATACTTTTGTAAATCCAGTACAACATCCTTTAAGCCCTTCATGTCCTTCAGTATTAAACATCGTATATTATAGGCATACAATTAAACCGACAGTAAATAAAAAACAAGATACGGTGGTATCACGACATGTCGACAGTTAAGTGCATCGGTATGAAGTTATGCGAATCATCGAATGGAGTATATCGTTAACAACACTGTATAAAAAGAAGGTTCTTCTTTTTTGTTTTGTTTTTTGTTTTGGTTTGTTTTTTGTTTTGTTTTTTGTTTTTTTTGTTTCTTGGTCTTGTTAGAGGAAGTCAACAGAGAACGGGGTCTAGTTGACGTGGTTTCGCACGATGAAAGGCACGAGCACGTGACTGACCATGTGATTCCTTTTCCTCTGGAGTTGTTCGCGGTATCGCTCTGCGATCACTCGAACTGCCTTACTGACGCGCAGCCAAGACATGCAAATCTTCTCGAAGTAGACCTCCTGGATTTCTGTATCAAAGTAAGAGATCGACAGTGTATCGGAGCCAAATAAGTCGATGTTGATGTCCAATCCAGGTCGGGTGATGTACACACTCTCCATCATTCGGTAGATGGTTGGAATGTCTTCGGACACAAACAAGGCTTTCAGCGCAAACAATTTGTGTCTGTTCCTTTTGTCCATATACAATATGGAGTCAAAGCATTCAGACATGTCCATTCCATAGATCTGATTGTCCACGAACTGAGAGAACACTGGGAATGTGAACAACAAAGCTAATTCGTTGGGAAAGATAATCAGAGACGGATCTTGTGATTTGTTCGCAGCATTAGCAAGTTGCAACCATATTTTCTCACCGACTGTTGGCATCTTGTTTTAATAACCGGTCCCTTTTATTACTGTTTCAATTTTTTTTCGCTGCCGATATTTGTACAACTCATGTGATTACTGAACGATTCTAAAGCATGAAAAAAATAAAGCACAATTGTTCACACTATTATCAATACTGAACATCGTATTTTATTTGCATACAATTGCACCGACAATAAATAAAAATCATACAAACAAGATACAAATCATAAAACCAAAAAGGATTTGAGTTTATCAAAAAACATATAGATTTGTAATTACATTGTTATGTCTCTTAAGCCATCAATACATCACTAGGAAGTCACGAGAATCATCAATACTGAACATCGTATTTTATTGGCATACAATTGCACCGACAATAAATAAAAATCATACAAACAAGATACAAATCATAAAACCAAAAAGTATTTGAGTTTATCAAAAATCATACAAACAAGATACGAATCATAAAACCAAAAAGGATTTGAGTTTATCAAAAATCATATAGCTTTGTAATTACATTGTTATGTCCCTTAAGCCATCAATGCATCGCTAGGAAGTCACGAGAATCATCAATACTGAACATCGTATTTTAATAGGCATACAATTGCACCGACAATAAATAAAAATCATACAAACAAGATACAAATCATAAAACCAAAAAGGATTTGAGTTTATCAAAAATCATATAGCTTTGTAATTACATAGTTATGTCCCTTAAGCCATCAATGCATCGCTAGGAAGTCACGATAATTATCGATACTGAACATTAATGCATCGCTAGGAAGTCACACCAACATGTCTCTACGTTTTTTGTATTGTTTTACATTTTTTCAATTGTTATTCACATCAAATTCGTTTTACATTTAACGTTACGTTTTACATTTTCAATTGTTATTCACATCAAATTCCCATCAATTGTTATTCCCATCAAATTTCCATCAATTGTTATTCCCATCAAATACTGAAGGGTGTTCAACACAACGTACGCTTTAAGCCCATATTTTGTATAAAAGCATATTGGTAGCAATGGCTTTACTAGGCTGAACGTCAACGCGCAATCTAAATAGTTGTTTTTCTTTAAGCCCTTAGCTTACTTTACGTGGCATTCGGGTTACAACAACGAAAAAAGAATAGTAACCAGACGGGTATTACTATCCTCTCTTGTGTTTACCTACATACACAACCAACGGCGCACTCGTGATTTTTCATGCGCCATCTCTAACTCAGCAATAGGAGTCTCGACAGGAGTCCCTACGACGACGTACATAACAGGCAAAGGGAGAACCTTATTTTTGCGAGCACTACGCTGATGAACTCCGCATAAACCAGATGAATTAGTTGCGTAGTTCCCGCATTGATTGCCCTTGTTAGGCCCTGTCTTCAGAATCGCCTGGCACTGACCGTTACACATTTGTATGAGAGTATATGTCTTTGAATATATGTTAGTTACAGTGTACTTGGATAAATAAGGGAGCTTTTTATATTTTTTTCATTTTTTTTGTTGTCAATATTTATCCAACTAGTTTAAATTCAATAACATAACATAGATTTGTAAGTAAATTATTATGTTCTTTAAGCCATCAAGGCATCGCTAGGAAGTCACAATAATCATCGATAAAGGACATGGTATATTGGTGAAAACCAACAGTAAATAAAAATCATAAAAACAAGATATTAACCATTCAGATATGTAATGTGTAAAACAGAAACAATGGATAACTTCTAGAAGTTGGATACAAGCATGTATGCGTGTTTCACAGTTTCAGGCAGTACGTGGAATGGCAAAAAATTTATTTTACATGGAACGGTGGTATTCGATAATGAGGATGACGCCAAGAAATGTCTAGAAATACTCGACATGTACAAAGAGACATTCTACTTCAGGAGTACATCGAACGTGATGAATAAGACTATGTTCGCGTTTGACGGCACGACAATCCACCTATTATCTGGTGCCAAAATTGAGTACGACCAGAATGCTGCTAGATTGAAGAAGATTGTAGAGATAGAAAAGACGTACACGGCAAACACGTGGGAATACATGGATCCAATATTGATTATGGACGATTACGTAAGGCTATTCGGGTATCTTCCGCTCAGGAAAAGGGCATTCTGGAGCTGCATGCTGTTATGTTTTTCGTGCAGTTGTTTATTATGTATCGATCCATGCTATTACGAAGGTACATCTCCTCGCACGTAGGTGAGCTCATACACCCCAAATGCATCACCAGGAGATTACTAGAATCATCGATAAAGAACCTTGTACAGGGGTGACATATCATTTGACCAACAATAAATAAAAATCATACAAACAAGAGACAAATCATAAAACCAAAAAGTATTTGAGTTTATCAAAAATCATATAGTTTTGTTATTACATTATTATGTCATTTAAGCCATCAATGTATCGCTGGGATATCACAAGAATCAGTGATACTAATCATCGTAATATTATTGACATACAAGTATACCAACACTGAATAAAAATCATACAAACAAGAGACAAATCATTAAACCAAAAAGTATTTGAGTTTATCAAAAATCATATAACTTTGTTATTACATGTTATGTCCATTAAGCCATCAATGCATCGCTATGAAGTCACGAGAATCATCAATACTGAACATGGTATATTATTGGCATACAATTAAACAGGTAGAGAACTGTTATAAATATCAAAAACATGAGATCACCTATGAGATTATGATGCAACTGAACGACACTCATTGACCAACAATAAATTCAACCATCATTGGGGTAACACGGTATGTCAACAATTACAAGAATCATCGAATGGAGTATATCGTTAACATAACGTATATTATTGACAAACAAGAGACAAATCATAAAACCAAAAAGGATTTGGGTTTATCAAAAAGTATATAGTTTTGTTATTACATTGTTATGTCCCTTAAGCCAACAATGCATCACTGGGATATCACAATAATCATCGATAAGGAACACGGTATATTATTGGAATACAACAAGACCAACAGAGAAATTAATCATACAAACAAGAGACAAATCATAAAACCAAAAAGGATTTGAGTTTATCAAAAAGCATATAGTTTTGTAATTACATTGTTATGTCCCTTAAGCCAACAATACATCACTGGGATATCACAATAATCATCGATAAGGAACACGGTATATTATTGGAATACAACTAGACCAACAGAGAAATTAATCATACAAACAAGAGACAAATCATAAAACCAAAAAGTATTTGAGCTTATCAAAAAGCATATAGTTTTGTAATTACATTGTTATGTCCCTTAAGCCAGCAATGCATCACTGGGATATCACAAGAATCATCGATAAGGAACACGGTATATTATTGGCATACCATTTGACCTACAGATAAATTTATCATACAAACAAGATACAATATATCAAAAATATATATAAAAAATGAAAATGATATAAAATGATTACTCCCTAAAAGAATTCAACCAACAACCAAAAACAATGACTATCAATACGTATCAATTCGGATATATGATCAGAAGTTGTGATGCAAATCGACATGATGCTTTGAAAATAGAAATCACAGTGTACGGAGTGACAAAGGTTCTTGATCACCTAGAGGATATCAAGATAAGGTCGTCAGCATATGGGTCAAATCAAGTGTGTGTCAACATAACACAAAGGATGGAGAAGTACTATCTCAAACTAACAGAGAGAGACATCGCGTACGTGGAAAATGTAGCGGCACGTGTCATACAAACAAAATGGAGACATTATATCACGGATGTGAAGAACAAAGCGGCGGGAATTATACAGAAGAAGTGGAGAAAATCGATCGCAGATCCAACATACTACGCGTGCAGACAAAGACTCGCTAGAGAATTCAATGAACTATGAATACACGGATACATGGATCAAGACAGGTAGACAGTTACAATCATCGATTGTTGTAGTTCGGTAACAAATATGTACAAAAAAGAAGAACCTTTTTTTTTTTTTTTTTTTTTTTTTTTGTTTATCACGCCTTTTTTCTCAACACTTCCAGGGTACTCTTGGTAACATTAGTCATGCTTGCGACGATCGTATTGATCATCGCATAGTCCTTCGAGATAGTGGCTTTGCATAGCTTGTCGTTCAACACATTCATACACTCGATGAATCGATCGTTTTTCTTGTCATCCACGGGAACAGTAGGCTCGGGAGTAGGATCCGCATCGCAATCGTCATCAAAGCTCCAACAACTGGTCGAACCGGATATGTTCCTTGCCTCTAGGTAAGATCGTGCCTTTTCAACGACACGATTATACGCATTTGCATGTGGGTATCGTTTGCCATTTTCTGAACGGTTCTTCAAAATCATATAGATTTGTAATCACATTATTATGTACATTAAGCCATCACGGGGATATCCTTTAACTCCTTAAGTGTACAATCTTGGGGTTAGGGTTTGTTGAATATGCAGGTTAACTACAAAAAGTTGAAGGGTCCATTATTATTCACTTATTCACTTAACTCATCAGACTACAGACCATGAATATTCCGACAGACTACAACCCGGAGGACTATGCCAGACGGGGCAGTTTACAAGCATCGTTTCAGAAATGCCCCAGATGCACACATGACAAGCATGTTGTTGTTTCGGTGGACACGTCAAAGTACTCGCATGTCTACTACGGATGCATGGCATGTAGCTACAGATGGCAACCATCCAATAGACGAGAAGAATAATAGGCTAGAACACATACGACTTCTATAGATCCGTAGATTTTTAGATAACAGTTGCACTCGAATGCTTCAGTGTCATCTTGTTCACAATGATTATTATGTATCATTCAGTTTTCACCAATTTTTTTTTAGTGCATATCCAATTTCAATTGGTGTGTCTATGTAACGGTATTTCGCAAATCAAAACACACACCATCTTGTCGCTTTATATGATATCTCTTCTATCTACGGATAGTGAACATACTCGCCCATTTGGATGGGAGCTCACACAATTCAGGATATGTTAGTAGTATTCAACACGAACGAGTTATCATATCAATCAGACAAAACACATAAAAACACACAACAGACAAAACAGACACAATGGCACCCAATGAAAAAACAGTCTTACCAACACCTAAACCGAAAGGCTTAATGCCACCAACAGGATCAAAAGATACAACAGGCTTTGTCATAAACAACAAACAAGATACCAAAACATAAAACAAAATCGAGTAAATCACGCGACTTGAGAGGAAATGAGTCATTTTATTCTTATCAAAGATAAACATATTTAAAGATAACACATGAAGTTAACATTATAACACAGAAGAAGAAGAAAGGAACATGTCTCATACAACTAGAGACATGGATCGAAAAGTTTTTAAAAAATGTGGACAACACGATATCAAAAAAATAATTCAGGGACACACAAAATATCATGACAAATAGTCACAATACTACAACACAATAAGAACACAGAGAATAAAAAATCATAATAATCATTTAGTTCCTGTAGCTTAGTTGGTCAAAGCACCGGTCTTATGAGCCGGAGAGCGCGGGTTCGAGACCCGCCAGGAACACACAAGGGGTAGAACAGTTACTAATATATTTAATAAACAAATGATTTAAAAGTTAACCGTGTTAATATGTTAACAAGCAAACAAATGGAAAACTATTCATCATGTATTGGAACATTGTATTTTTACAATGATATCGATAACCAAGATATTTCCAAAGGAAACAAATGAATTGAAGTTTTACATGCTGAATACATAATGTGATTCTAAAACATATTAAATGATAAGATTTTTATCGTAATCTTATCATTACCCGTCTTCGCCTGAGGCGGTTACAGAACCGGTTTTCCTAATAATAATTCTACGACCATTCAGAATTATTAGAGAATATAATGGAATAACAGGGTTTTCAGAGCGGACAAGAATACCAACAAATATTCTCAATACCCTATAAAAAAACAATATGCTTGTGTAACTCAGATGGTCAGAGTGTCCGGCTGTTAACCGGGAAGTCGCAGGTTCGAAACCTGCCACAAGCGAATACTTTTTTACATGACAACGATAATCACATCAAAAAAGATAGCCGTTGACAATACGAAACACTAGAATATCATTCTCAACTATTTAAACCTTTGAAATTAACAACAAATTATTAGAAGTTGTAGGAACGTTATTTATTTTCATGAAACCACTAGCACTATTATACCCAAAATAATAACCGCCATTAGATGAATCGTAAGGATTATACAATAATGCACGCTTACTTGTTGTATCGTACTGGAACTTCCATGGAAATTCCAAACTACCTGCCACGAAACTACTTAGCATTACCATGTAACCACTGTGTCTAATATACAAACCGGTCGCAATATTCTTCAGCGCAACATAAGGACCATTCGCATCAGTGTAAATACCGGTCGTACACTCTGCAACCACATTCAATTGATAACCGGAATTTAACAAATTAATACGATTGGATGTATTGAGATACATCTTATTAGTACCTACAGAAGGCACATACATAGTAAAAGGCATAGACTTACTGAAAAAGTACCCTGAACCATCAGATTGGAATAGCAACAGGTAATGACTTATTAACACTAGTTCCATCCCCTAACTGAACATATCCATTCCATCCCCACGCATGAAGTCCACCGGTGGAATCGAGGGCAAGAGTGTGTGTATCTCCACCAGACACTTCTACAACACTCTTACCAATCAATGAACCACCTGTAATGGCAACAGGAGATGACTTACGAGCACTAGAACCACTAGTTCCATCCCCTAACTGACCATTATTATTAAATCCCCATACATGAAGTCTACCGGTGGTATCGATGACAATAGTGTGTGCATCTCCACAAGACACTTGTACCACACTCTTACCAATCAATGAACCACCTGTAATAACAACAGGGGATGGGTTCTTATTATTATTACCAGTAGTTCCATCCCCTAACTGACCTACATTATTCAATCCCCACCCATGAAGTCCACCGGTGGAATCGATGGCAACAGTGAAATATTTCCCTCCAGACACTTGTACAACACTCTTACCAATCAATGAACCACCTGTAATGGCAATAGGTAATGACTTATTACCATAAGTTCCATCCCCTAACTGACCATAATCATTCCATCCCCACGCATGAAGTCCACCGGTGGAATCGATGGCAATAGTGTGATGTAACCCACTAGACACTTGTACCACACTCTTACCAATCAATGAACCACCTGTAATGGCAACAGGGGATGACTTATGAACACCAGAACCACTAGTTCCATCCCCTAACTGACCATATACATTCCATCCCCACGCATGAAGTCCACCGATGGTATCGACGGCAAGAGTGTGACATCCCCCACAAGACACTTGTACAACACTCTTACCAATCAATGAACCACCTGTAATGGCAACAGGGGATGACTTATCAGTACCAGAACCACTAGTTCCATCCCCTAACTGACCATAATTATTCAATCCCCACGCATGAAGTCCACCGGTGGTATCAATTATTAACGCAAATTGTTCACCACTGGCAATTGTTTTTACAACACGGGTGAAATTAACAAATACGGGAGTATTTCGTTGAACCAAATCACCTATACCTAGCTCGCCATTCCCATTAGAGCCCCATGAATAGAAACCATTAGATGCATTCAGGGCATAACTAGAATAAACATTAGCAGATATTCGTCGGGAATTCGGAAATAGAATAGGGTTCTCAGTGACAGACAACGATGACGTAACACCTACATCACTCCCGTTATACGCAGTAACAACAATGGTATAAGAAGTACCTCTATGATTACCAATTACATTCAGAACAGAAGCAGAACCAGTACCCGTAATAGAGGCATTACTTTGTGGAACAGTAGTATCTACATACCTCACTGCACCCGAGAAATAACTAGACAATGTGAATTGACGTGTATTATTAGTCAAAGTAATAGCCCCCTCTGAAGCCAAACCACCGTTTGTCAATGTCGGGGGAGGGAAATAACCAGGAGACAACGTAACCTTCGATACCAACAACAAATTATTAGAAGTGGCAGGAACATGACTTATTTTCAAAACACCACTTGTACTATCATAACCAAAGTAACTACCACCATTAGTAACAGACGAATTATAAACATTATACAATAATGCACGCTTACTTGCTATATCATACTGGAATTTCCATGCAAATTCAAATTGACCAGATATGTATGGATACTCGTTGATCCAATAAGCAGTATGTCGAAAATACAAACCGGTTTCTACATTCTTCAGCGCAACATAAGGACCATTCGCATCAGTATACATGTCACTCAGACACTCTACTATGACATTCAATTGATAACCGGAATTTAACAAATTAATACGATTGGATGTATTGAGATACATCTTATTAGTACCAATTGAAGGCACATACATAGTAAAAGGCATAGACTTACTGAAAAAGTACCTTGAACCATCAGATCTAGATGCAACACCAGGACCCTCGAAAGTTAACCGAGTTACGCTGGAATTGTCTCTCTGCGAATGGTGAAACAGGATGGGGTACTGGATACCGGCATCTAATGTAGCAGAATAACTAACCAAATCATCACTGCAAAACACCCACTTATTAATATTAGACAATGTGGGATTCAATGCATTATGACCAATCCAAAATGCACACTGGTCGTCGAATTTCAATCTAAATACCCACACACCAGATGTAGGAACGACGAAATAACCACTTGTTCGCGATGCTATAGGTCCTAAAACGGTTTGCAATTCAACAACATTAATTATTTTTGTAACAAAGACAACAGGAGAACTGTCGAAGAATGATACCATATTCGAGGGGATAGGGGATTTAGAAACGGGGATGACATTCGAGTATACTTCGACATTCAAACCAGACATCACAGTTGAGTCAAAAGGAAGAGGAGGTTCGACATATATAGTAGTGGTATTAGGTCTTATCAAGAATTCACTTGCTCGTACTGGATACCATACAGAACCATTGTCAGTAGAGTATTGTATTGCAATACTCCGGATTTGGGAATTCTCACCACCACTAAAGTTCATCTTATAAGATAACATCATATTGTCAATTAGACTCATTGCACTAAAGTAAATCCATTTTTGCAGACCATTTATAGACAACAAGGAACTATACTCATAATATTTAGTTATATTACCACCACCGACCAAAATATTATAAAACGAAACTACACGGACATTATTACTATTGTAAACACGGAGGTAGCCCAAATCAAAGTGAGGGCTATGATAAATATCAGCATACAATATATTACCTACACTGAATGGATAAGTAGAACCTGGAACTGGAATGGGGGTTGCATAGAATTGGGTATTATTTAACAATAAAGTGCCATTTTGACGAACGACAACATTACACCATACATTCAAAGGAAGCTCTATATTTTGTGATAGGAAAGTGTCATTCCCTGAGCCAGGATCATTATATTGTATATACTTACTATCCTTCAAACGGATAGAACCAAATGGACATTGAACCAACATTCGTGAACCACTCAATGTATTGTTCGTTACACGGATTCGCATTCTAATAGTCCAGCCGGTAGAGTAATCTACAGTATTATCGAACGAAGTGAAACCGACTATAGTAGGATTGATAGACAAATATTCAGAACCATCATCGTCAATACTCACATCAACGTGTTTATTAAACACAACAGACTGGCTACTCAAAACACGGTCAGTATACAAGTCGAAAACAGGGTAAACGAAAGCGGACTCAACAACACGAATCACGAAATCAACACTACCAGATACATTACTGCCTAGAACAACGACGTCATACGTCATATTCAGAGAATCGCCATTTATAGACAAGACGCCATTTGCAACAACACTTGCACTACTAGGAGGGTTAGAAGTAATAGCATAAGAGAGGTGGCGTAGGTTATATACTCATTCAAATTAATCGTATTGGTCTCATCAGCTATTACGAGAACCAAATACTTGACATAGTCATTCTGGACAGGGACACTACTACTAGTCGTATTACCTGGTAACAGGAATTGACCGGAAGTATTCATACCCCAGACATGGAAGTTGTAATCAGAGTCGAGAGCATAAGAAGTAGAGGCACCTCCAGCTACATATATCATCGTCTTGTCCGTGATGGATCTGTGTTTATATACATAGGGATGTCTTTGACTAATAAGCGAATCATTACCAATCTGACCGACATCATTACCCCCCCAAGCATGCACTGTTACCTTCAGGGGTATCTAATACTCTAGTTGATCCATTGGCAGATGAAATCATTGTAACAACCTTATTAAGCAAAGACCCGGTATTGTGATAGCTACAAAAGTTAATACGTCGCCAGTATACCTTGTCCCCAATTTGATAGACACTATTGTATCCACAACCGTGAACACCGCCATCAGAATCAATACAATAACATAAAAACGCCACAATCCACGTTCACAATTTCCTTACCTGCAACTGACCCTGTGTTGACGATGTAAGGGATAGGGATTTTTTTGAGATTTTGAACCGATACCTAACTGTCCACTCGAATTTGCACCCCATGCATGCAACGACCGACGGTCATCAATAGCATATGAGAAAGTTGCACCAGTTGCTATCCCGTAAATTTATTAGATGCAAGGGAGCAGTGTTTTACTAATATAGGGACAGTACTGTTATTAGTGGTATGCCATCCGCAATTGACCATTATTATTAAAACCCCATGCATGTAGTCGACCATTCATCTATAGCCAATACATGATTAATTAAAGACGCTAATTTCGACAACTCTGGGTCCTGTCAGGGACCCGTAGGTATTATTATTATAAAGGGACTAAACTATTGGCGACCGAATCATTACCCAGTTGACCATTGTTATTTCCACCATGCATAAACCTTACCGGATATAGTCAATGCATAGTAAGCGTTGTGCCCCAGATGTAGCTTAATAATTGTTTCGCTCTGCAAAGCACTCAAGACAGTAGTAGAGTATATGCTGTATCAGAACCATTCCCTAATTGACCAGCGATGCACTTCCACCCATCCGAACCTTACCTTTGTGTGTCCAGAATCAATGTAGATGATGCATTGGCCTTGACCACACCGATTACAAAGGTCTTAGACTGGAAGGGTTGGGGAGGGTGACTCGGTGAAACTAAACTAGAAACTATCTTCCAGTACGATTTGTAGCAGTCCACACTTAACAGTATATGTCGGTGTCACGATAAGCACCAGTTTACTATAAGGAATGACGTCCTGTTATATAATAAACTGACAGGAATGTAGAAGTGATGGCATACGATCTATATATCTCCAAGTAATTAGACAAGTAATTAGACAACACAAAGTGTCGGCATCAGCCAATGTAATAGACCCTTCAGAAGCCAAACCACCATTGATCAACGTTGGCGCAAGGGGTCCTCAGTGACTTCAAGTATTGACGATATATCTTCCTGTAATATTAAAAGCCTTACTGTAACATTGTTGTTAAATGTTGTCCTCATTTGATCCTGTGGATCTTCATAATAGAACTTGTAAAGTGACGTTAGCTAAAGGACTAGATGTAGTTATACTGTACTCACAAGTAGACTAGTGAAATATTCTGGGAAATTCAGTTCCAATGGTGGTCATCATAGATAGATATTTCCGAATATAGCAATCCATTATTAACTAATGGTTGGTGCTGGAGGGTATTCTGTTAACTAGAATAGATAATAGTACCGATAGGGGTTTTGTATCGTTACGTCGGTATATTAATAGGTCTGGATTTCTAGAGTTTCCTTTTACAAATAAATTATTCCTTGTCCAATAAACGGTATGCTCATTTGCATGGAGTTCGGGTGGGTCGATGTATCATATATGTAAACTCTTGTTATGATATATCCGAAATATTCGTTCGAGATATTTTGTAAACTGTATTTTTCAAACATATTATGAAACCTAATTCCTTTAGTGGATAAGGTGGATGTATCATTCAATTATATTCAAAAATTATTTAGTTATTTCGAACGTTTACTATTCTTACCTACACTATAATGTTGAACATAGTATGTTCGTATCGCGATAATCTCCCTTCAATATTAAGTGTTTCAAATAATGGGCATTAATCATATACATTTAATTTTGTATACTTCAGATTAAATGTCCCTAAATAAATATTTAGTCAAGTCAATTCGGTATTTCACCTTTTATAATTTATAATAAGTGTGTGTCCATCGTTACCAATGCTATAGTAGTTTGATAACATTTTAGACCATTATTTATTGCCACTGGTGGGTGTTTATCTTCTTAATTATTGTAGTAACAAGCATTAACAAAGTATTTATTATTTCTAGCGAAAATGCGGATCTCGTACATTAGATCTCTCATAATTACCTGGGGAGGGTTATACTATTATTACCCCACCGTTAATCTGAAAATCCTGAATTGTATAGAGTATATTTTCACTATCATATACACAAATGTATACGTATTTTTAAAACCGTTTTCCAAAGTGGTTTCTAGATTTGATTGTATATTCCGACTTACTTATAAATATGAATTCGGGCAAAGATTATTATACATTTAAACAGGTTGTTTAGCCATCTCTCTTCGACAGGGATGGATTATTTTTATCTGATAATTCCTTGTATTTTCTTGGCTATGACTTCTATTATTATTACCATATCTCGAATACCCTTCTGGATTGAACAATTCATCTATAATTGTAGTAATGGATTATCTTGTGACATTACGAATTTCCCTATAATCATTTCTGATATGTGGATCAGATAAGTTACATAAAGCATGTAATCTTGTTAAGAAAATTAGGGGTATAGTCTTTTGATAATCTGTTAGTATAAAATTACGAACAAAAAAATGAAGTTTTAGTTACTAGTGATTAATTCAATTTACATGATGTACTTTGAGTTTTGAGGGTCGAACCAGGCTCAATCCAACCAATTCATGGTTCATCTGGATTAGATTGTACAATACTATATTTTCTATATGCTAAAAACTCTTACTATAATTGTTGTTTATTTAATTATCAATATCAGTAATGAATAGTGTATTTACTGTATACAATTATGTCGTCATATTTATTATAAACTGTCTCCATTACTTCAATATTTTTAATGATTATTCGCTCCGGCTACCAGAATCTGTTTACAGATATTTATGGCATGTCATGAGGATCCGATTAAAAGCCGTATGAATGTGGATATTCTGGCGATTCACATCAGAACTTTATGAAAGTGGAATGGCACTAAAGTCTTTTTGGGAGCAACTAGCGACTATCTTTCTACTTGTAGGAGAGCAAACAGGAAGCCTGGACTGCTTAGTGGCCGTAATTTATTTATCCCTTTTTTTTGTTCTTGAACTTTCATCATTTGTTGCCTTTTACCTGCCACTGTAAGTGGTTGAGATCTGGGTCCTGCTCTAAGGGGTTTAATACCTACGCCACCAAAAACGGTGGTTGGGAAGTCTTGGTTTGTTTTGTCCTCGAAACACCCTGATGTACACATGGGGTTTTTTGGCTTTGTGGTCTTTTTCTTTTGTTTAAAGCACAGAGTCTCTACACCCTCGGCGGTGTCAAGTAGACTTTAACATGTAATGTACATGTAATGTAATGTAATATGTTATTTTCGATTTTTATGCAATTATTTTTCTGTTACATTTATTTTGCATATAATAGTTAGCAATCTCATTTCAGATGAACATTGTACTAGAATTATGTAGCTCGTCTTTCTATATTACTAGTTATTTGTAAAGTATTAGTTATAAATAGTACAATTAATTGTATTTAGAGTATATGATAGAGTATTTGATACGTTTAGATTGTATCTAATAAATTAAAAATGTGAAAAGATATTGGTTCAATATATACATCTTCAAATTCTCTGATAATATGGGATCAAAATGCTTCAATAAATCTGAAAGTAATTAACTACTCTTTTGTCAATAGTTTTGTAAGGACACGTTGTTATACTTTATATTGTTTTTTTGGTTCCTTATAACAAATCCAATTCAACATGAATTTTAACATTCGGCTTCTAAAGAAGCATCTGTATCGGTGTGCATTTATATATATTTGACGAGACGGGTAACTGAAGGGAATTTGTAATATGGATACGTTTGATTCGTTGGTTTTCAAGCTTATGTATCTGTGTTTATTTTAAAATAAACGGTTCTGCAATTGTTACATGTGTGTCTTAAGCTTAATCGAATTTAACCATATTTGGAATATGCTTATTATACCATGTGATATCTTTCACTTGTCCGATCAAGAGTACTTTCAATAAATGCGGTCATTCAAAGGTTAATATTGGTCAAGAAATAATGATATATCAGTCGTTAACATCGAATGTACATTTCTAAGTGTAATCAGATATTACTCTCCATGATAGTGAAATATTCATTCAATCGAGACTAGTTATTGTAAAAATACAACTTTAGTAGCTTTCTTGATTTACAGGAATCTGACTTTGTTTTCCAAACTATAGTGCATCGATTCGTTTCCATCCGTATCTCAAAATATTTGATGGTAGCCAAGTAAGTATTATCAAAATCTGGTTCTAATTTATTCGGCCTTTCGAATTCAAAGTAAACACGCTATCTATTTGCATCATTACGCTGGGTTTGTTTTTTACTTTATGATATGTATTGGGCATCATTACAACCGTGTATGATAATTTTCATGTGTCGTGTTCATTATTAGATGTTTTTAAACGGTCAATCCATATAAAGACGCTATCAGAGCAAATAAAAGGTGTATGATCTGTTGGTTTTGCTTTGAAACAGTCCATTCTATGAGTAGTTTGTTTTGTATCAAAATCAGTCCATACTGGTTAGTGCTTTCCGTTGATCTGAATTTTGACGAATATGTTACATGGTCTAGTATTTTGTTATGAAACATGTGTCATTATTTCCAAATATCAGATCTATACCTACAAACAAATGTATTGAAATATGATCCTTCTATGATTTCTAAAGTAAATGCAGTATTGATATTCCTGATTCGTTTTACTGCTTTACTTCTATATGATATTTTTGTTTTTGAACGCCATCAGTGAATAAATGTTCATCTTGTGATACCATTGCTGTGTGATGTTAGATACGGTAAAATGGTCAGATAAATATATATTAACAGAGTTTGTCGACACAATATTATTTGTATAGGCTCCTGGTGACGGTTGGTATAGCATACCCTTTGGATGAAAATAAGAATCTTGTAAACTGAATTCCGATCGTTTTCTAGCATACAGGATATGCCAGGATTGTATCCTATAGTTGATTGGATACCGGAAGGGCGATTAATATGTGGTTGACCCGTTTTTGGTAAAATGGTGACCGAAATCCCAGTAAAGTAAGAGAAAATAATGAATCCATTTGTGTATTGCGTACTATGTGTTAGTGAAGTTGTGTTTAACGGACC